>MU896545.1:0-12112 GCA_036418205.1 Ostertagia ostertagi | reverse complement strand
CCTGACTTCAATGAGTTCCTTTTTCATGAAAGTTCTTTATCGGATGCTCCTGTGGCCTCCTTAGCACATGCCCATACCATCGCAGTCGCTGTTCCCGCACCTTCAGCTGGACAGGGGCAGTCTGCATGACCGCTCTGACATCCTCGTTTCTGACCCTGTCCAGTCGCGTCCAGCCGCAGGCCCATCTCAGCATCCTCATCTCAGCGGAGTGAAGCTGCCTTTCGTGATTCTTGTTCAGGGGCCAGCACTCGCTGCCGTAGAGCATCGCAGGCCTTACCACTGTTCGGTACACCTTCCCTTTGAGCGTTCTGGAGCACCTTCGATCGCAGAGGATTCCAGTGGATTCCCTCCATTTCATCCATGCCGCGTTGATCCCCCTTTACTGCCTGGTCCACACTGCCGTCGGCCGCCAGATCACTCCCAAGGTATCGGAAGTCCTCCACTCTTTCGATGCTTTTCCCATACCAGTCCAAGATCGGCTTTGTGCGATCTTCAGAGCACACTAGCATAGTCCTGTTCACGTTTACCTGGTGCCCCTTTTACCAAAGTGGAGTTCACACTGGTGACATAAATCCAATGGGAACGCAAAATGTGACGATTGTTGTTCGAAAGCTTCCAGTCATGCAGGTTTCAAATTTAAATATGATGAGTAACAGTGAATATCAAATCAACAGACACAACTGTGCTACAAGGGAGGTCGTTCAGGGTGTGCCAAGCTTTTTCAAAATGGTTTCTTGCATGACATTGGGGCACATATGGGGACCACAGAAGCATGGTTCATTTTTCCTGAACGGCCCTCTGAATACCAGAAAAGGGGTCCCTAGATTCCTCGTGGTGACAAATTTTTGCATTTCGAGTTGACGTTTCAAAATTCGCGCAAAATGGAGTTAGCATGAATAATTAGTACCATATTCATGATTAGGACCGTCAGTAACCCTTACAAATAGACTTTGATTGAAAAACTGGTGAAAAAGGTGTGACTAGGGACCCCCTTTTCTGGTATTCAGAGGGCCGTTCAGGAAAAATTAACCATGGTTCTGTGGTTCCCGCATGTGCCTCTATATCATGCAAAAGACCGTTTTGAAAAAGCTTGGCACACCCTGAAAGACCTTCCTTGTTAGTCAGAGCCTTCTTGCTGATCAACATTATTTCAATTCTCTCTGTTTTGGGTTCAAATCCTCGACTACCCCTGAAACTTTTTCGCACCCACAACCGCGGTACTCATGTAATTTATCAAGTGGATATCAGACCCCTGTTTTACTCATCCGCTTTTTCAAAAAAAATAGTCAACAGGTCAACAGAGAAATAGTCAACCTGCTGAGAGAGAAGTAGGGCAATCCTGTGTTCAGCATAGCAGACAATTTTTCAAGGCAGACATTCAGAACATGAGAGAATAGTGATGTTACATATTGAACTGCGTAATGAGAAGGCCGTTTCACAAGCTAAAATAGCACAGTACGAATTTCAGCGAAGAAAATTAGCGAACAGAATTTACAAGAAATAGGCAAGTAGGGACGGGTTCGATAGCGAATCGCATAAGACAATGGAGTCAGAAGGCGCTCGCCACATACTTCGTTAGCGTTCTCCTCTCTATAAATCTATATATCTATTATTCATCTCTGTTCTTGTGCGGTGTGAAAAATCGAAGTCGGCGTCTAATAAAAACTGCAAAACGTTCAGAATAAAATAGTAATAGCGTTAAGAAGATTTGATTCAGACTTACCATAGAAGAATAATTTGTTAGTTTCCTCCACATTTTACTTCCTTTTCGCCGGGTGTAAAGCCTGTCGAGCAGTCCGTCATGAAACTCAGCAATCGAATATGGGATAATTCAAAGCAGTAGCAAGAAATGGCTCTTTAGTCTTTTCATCTTTATCATCATTTAAAAACGCTATCTAACCAATTAGGTGCTGCTCTCATGTCATTATAATTTCGGTACAATTACTGAAGTGACTTGTTAGGAGTGCAATAATGTTTGTTGCTTAGGTGATATGCAGCCTAAAATAATGTAATATTTGCGCAATGAAATTGCACATTGATCTCACGTCGTAGGGTTGAGCCTGAATTCTCCACGGAATCCCTAACATGAACTTTTTTCTTATTTATATATCAAAGAAGTAGCGACGAAGGTGCACTGAGCAGAACTTCACCCTTCTCTGATTGGGAGAAAACACGTTTATACCAGCCTACATTATTCGTCTGCCATGAATTGTGCGCAGAATTTGAACTCAACAATTTCAAGGCGATGGAAACGAAGATTTGTACTCGCAGTGCGAAAGGTGTGATTTGGAAGCAGGGTCAACCGTTCGTTGCACAGATTCCAGGAATTTTACGACCCCCTCCATTTTGGAGGGTTTTTACGACCCCCTCATTAACCATTTGCTCTTGGTAGAGCTATGGTCTATGATTGGTGACCAGGCTCTCATCGGTACATGGAGACATGTGTGGGCACAGTGATAGCCGCGTCGCTACCCCATTGCCTCATAGGACGCGGAGCGAGAAAACATGAAATTTTACTCATCAAATGAGTGCAAATTAGAAATTTTTGCATAACTCATGGTTAGGCAGGGTAATAATCGCAGATGTTTCCACTGTCAGAAAACCAAGTTTTTTTCGAACTCGTAAATCTCTTTTTTTTTCACAGATCAAATGATTAGATGCAGTAATTTACATTACGATGCAAACCTCTTCATTCAGAGGTCATATTTTTCCAGAAGCGGTCTCATGAGATAGGATACAAGAAATCGAAAATTCTTAAACTTCAGATTGCTTTCTTTCTAAAAAGTTTTCAAACTTACGCAAATGTTCAATTCTTCACAAAATCGTCCCGTTGTTCCGTTTTTCTGTGCACACGCGAGTTTTCATTCATAACTTCCTTCATTATCAAATTTTGCAGATTTTCAAAACCAATTAGAAACTAGAAGCTTAGCGCTTTCAAAAAAGTACAGAATCTACTCCCAAAGATGACTTCTCAGAAATAATCTCATTGTTCCGTTTTTCAGGGGTTTGTGCTCCAATTTTTGAGAAAGGTGCGCACTTTGTCATTCAAACTTACATAACTTCCTTCACTGTTAACTTTTTGCAGATTTTCAAAGCTTATTAGAAACTGGAAGACCACGACGCTTCGAAAAAGTCAAAATTTTCCTGAACAACCATCCGAAAAATCGTCCCGTTCGCGTTTATTTGCCGGCTTTATTATTATTTTTTCCTAAACCTACTTTCAATGGTCAAACCCCACAATTATCTCTAAAATTGGTGTGATGAGGAGCGGTAAAAACGCTGAAGTCTACATGAATAGTTCTTAATGAAACATGCGTAATTTTCCTAAAATTGTTTTCACAGAATTCTCAATAGGTGTTTAGTAGTTAATCCATCGAATTCGTTGCACTTTCCTCCACTTAGATTTGGCCTGAAAGCATCAAGCTTCTTTTGAAGCGATATCTACTCACGGCCGCTGACAGAGAAAATGTTCTGGGAAAAGAATGCTCAGGGATACGCCGTGTACTGTCAGGCGATTAGGTGTCGCACTAGCATTTGAAGGTCATCCACTTTCCTGGAGCAGTAGTCGACGAATGTAGTTGTGTGTGTCACGGTGATCTTGTTTCTTTCACTTGTTTGGGATTATATCTTTATTGTTAGGTTGTCCCATAATTAGTGAATCACTTTACATTTAATAGTTATAGTTATTAGTTTTATAGTTATAGTTACTTTTTATTTATTTTTATTAAAAATCCAAGAAAAATGGTGAAGACGTGAAACATGTTTTGAGAAGTAGCATCCACATTATCCTACCTGAGCGATTACTCAGCCCATTACATGCTGCCTTCCGTGGCTGATACTTCAATTTTTCTATTATTTATTTTTTTCTTAATCACTTCTGATTAAGGATCTTTCAAACGCCCAACAACAATAGAGAATCAACCAGCGGATAGGCGAGGGCACGCTCCCTCAATCCACGCGGTCTGCTTGTAATTCACTCTATCGAGAGGTTGGCTTTTTGAGTTGAAGATGACCCACACTCCAACTACCCCTCAACTGGCAATCTCACTGCTGTACCCAGCGCCACTGAGGATGGATCTGGGCACAAACTAGTCGCCATCTGCTAGAGCATGTCCGACTTGTTAAAATGATGGAATGTAGACATCTACGTGAGTTTATTATATTTTTATTTATTTATTTAATACATCCTGAAAGGGTGTGCACACGATGGACAAACAGAGTTGTAAAGCTGAGCGATCCATGATACAAAAGTAAAAATAAAGAAAGAAGGAGAGAAAATTGGGCTAAACGTAACAATGAAAATAATCCTGAGATTATGGAATAGTTCAGAAAAACGGTAACCTTGACACTTAGTACCATTGTGCAGTTTGATTACACGATTGATCTGTTTCACCCCAGGAACGATAGACTTCCATCATTTGCGGCAGACAACGCTGCCACTCTTGGTAAAATGTTAATGTGTAGATGCTGCTACGCAATTCGGAACCTTGCAATTAATTTGACTCGATGGTGAAGAGATCTTATAGGGGAACTAGGGGTGGTCACGAATGCGTCCCCGGAACAATGCGGCAGCTAACAACTCAGGAGGCCCTTTGTGTTGGCGACGATCATCAGTCTTTTGAAATGAAAATTTTTGGCGCTTTTGCTCAATGAACTATGAAATTTACGCCGACTTCTAAAAATCTCTCCTGTAAATGATTCAATGTAACTTTGGCACCTTGCTACTTCCTCTATTGAAAGAGAGTCGTGCTTGTTTCTTTTCGATGCATTGTTCACCTGCATTAAGGGAACTCCTTCTGCGGCTGTTGAAAAGGAATGCTAAAGATCATATAACGTTCAGTGAGACAAGCGATCGTTTCACTTAACATTTCCCTGCAGTGTTTTTCGTACTTGTAATTGATCATTTCGCATGACGATGTCTTTCAGAGGATTTTTTCAATCATCCATTTCTCCATCAACCGCCGTTCACATGTCCTTCCAGGGGCCGTAAGGTATGCTCCCCCGAAGGGTTGGGGACGAAAATCCCTTTAAATTTTCTCTGTCTTCCCAACTGGGATTGTCCTGATAAAGGGCCTACATTTAATATATGTGTGTAGGTTAAAGTAAACATGCACTGAAAATGAAGAAACAGTATCGTTCAAAACAAAAAATTTAAAGGGATTTTCGTCCCCCAACCATTCGGGGAAGCATACCTTACGGCCCCAGGCGGATTCTTGTCGCTGCTTCGCCAAGAAGTTGTTCGCCGTATGATTCGAGGAATACCCTGAATACCCCACGAGAACTTGTAGAGAAGCTTCCCATTTCGATCTATAAAAGAAGATCATGCTTCATTCAATTACATTTTAGAAGAACCTGTGATTGAAGTTCTCCCAGAAAAATGACTTCTGTGATGCAGATTCAGAAGTCGAATTCGCCTTTAGTTGGCGGTCTGGTTTCGGCTCACATGCTCAGTGGTCGCGTCGAAGGCATGTTTATCGTCCTGAAGTTTCGGAGAAATGCGCTGTGATATGTACATGACAAAAGTTCAGGTATGATATTGGAGGATGGATGGCCTTGTTCTGGTCCATTGCTGCGGTTGGCGGAATCAATGGCAGCTCGGCTATTACCTGCACTTAATACAGGTTGTTTTTTATTGTCAATTAATGTTTTTCTCCCAATTTGCCACTCAAATTGGTTTCGGGAATATCTGCGATAACATAACTGCTTCCTGTATGTTTTTTATTTATCGTCTTCATTCGTTATTTATTTATCGTCCTGAAGTACTTTCGGAGAAGTGCGCTGTGATATGTTTATGACAAAAGTTTGTACAGTGGATTGGGTACAAGACTCAAATGAGACAATAAGTGACGCTTCCGAAGCATTGGCGCCCTATCAGTGGCTTGACTGCGCATCAACGACCTCTTCATGCTCTAGGGCTCCTGCTCGTTGAACGTCTTTCAGCTGCTTCAAATAACGTGAAGATGCTCTCGTTCTCGCTCGATGATCATGCGCTATTCTGGCCGGCACTTCCAGATGTATACCCTATCTCTTGTAAGCTTGAGCACGAGGGTTTTAGGGGAGAAAACTCAAGAGGTGGGTGATTATCTTCGTGTAAAGAAGTGTCGTCGTGCGTCGAGTCAATTTCGGGGGCCCCGCGTGGAGGCTTTGGTCAGTGTGTATATGGCGGACGCGCAGACGAATTCGGCCTTGCCAGTCCAGAACGCGTGATGTTGTAATTGCCCTCCCTTGTTGTGGCATTTTCCTCTCTGAGAACACTCTTAAGGCGCGCTCCTGAAATCTCTGCAATGGATGTTTTGTGTACTTTTCCGCTTGAATGTAGTGTTTCTTGCCCAAAGTACGTATAAGAAGTGCAGATAATTAAACCAGGACAACGAAGCGTTCAAGTCGATAAAATAGGCTCGCGAAATTTGGCGCTCCTTTCTCGCTAAACTGATTTAGTTCCCGACCGTTTTCAGTCTAGCAGATTTTACCTGGATCTCATCCAGCAAGAAAGTGTATTGCGCCGCACAGTCTGCTCTGATGTCAGTTTGACCCGAGGAAATTTTTAGCACTTACTATTTCAAATATTATCGTGTCCTAACTTTCGTAGGTTTGCTCAGCCTCACGACTACTAGCTGATAGTAAGTGATGGGCTCGCATATTGCCTAAATCTGGGCTTAGTGAGGGACCCGTTCTGCCATTCTTTCGATTTCTTCTTCACTGCTGCCACTTCACTATTTCCAATATCAACGACTTTTTCTTTTCTTAAGGGAAAGCTGATAAACTATTGATAGCGATCGTGTAGCTTACTCACTTGTGTCTTTCGTCTTCGCGTTTCGCAGCGCAAAGCATTTCCCGCTGCGGGAACCTTAGGTCCACCGCTGATCATCAGTGGATCCGAGGTTCCCGTAGCGAACAATGTTTCGCGCTAATCGCGGAAAAGTCGCTTTCTGTCCTAGTGAACTGTGAGTGACAAGAGCTACTATTTGAGGTTGGAAGTTTATTTAAGGTCAGAGTTACCATTTATGGTGTGGTTCACTGGGACGTAAACGCGACTTTTCGCGTGGTAGTCATAGCCATCCCGATCTTATGCCTCTCGGCTACGGCTTTGAACGTTTGATCGCTTACCCAAAAGGGCGTGAAATGAAGTAGTTTAGTGTGGCGAACCGCAACACACCGCACCACACTTTAGCCCAAACTTGCCAAGGAAATGGGCATTCTGACTATTTGATAGATAAGGTTGATTGATTTCATTGAATGCGTTCAAGAACCCAAATGTTCTCTTGTATCTGTATCTTCATTATATTCGGATTACAAATCTCGAGAGGATTCTGATCTAAAAGGTCGAAAACTTGGAGAATCCGTCAAGATCATTTTTTTAACCTGGTGCAATAGTTTCTTAACCTATTCGAAAAGAAGGATACGCGTCGGGTAAAAGGCTTCGATCTTTGCGCGCAAACCTACTGCGAGTTGTTAGCTAAGAATCTGTCTTTCAAATGAGTTCAGTACTACGAAACAGTGGATTCCAGCTTCACAAATGCCAATGAATCGGGCATGAATGAATTACAATGCATTGTGGCGTCAAGTTTGGTGTCCTTCATGCGACTACAGCAACAGCAAACACACCTGTCAAGTCTGCGCTTTTTGAGTTACGTAAGCCATATTGGCATTTTCATTTTGCACAGTAGATCACCGATGATCCAAGCACTGATGGTGATCGCGACTAGTTCACCCTCATCTTTCCTTGTCTTATGCCGCCTTAGTGCAATTTCTTTTGACAATTTTGCATACAAATTTTTGGTGTATTTTGGTGCAGTGGTGCCAAAAGACAGACCAAAAAAGCAAAAAAACAGGCTCATCAGTGTGGTCTATCAAAGGAAAGTTACAGCACTCTCACATACCTTACACTATTATTCTCACATTTACACATCATAGAGACACACGAAATAACAAGTTTAATAAAAAAACAAACGCAAAAGAATGAGCATAACGAAACCGAAAAAGACCCGTTTCTCACACTGCACACAGTTATGCATCATATAAATACGCATACTGATATATTCATCAAGAAAACTTACATGTAGAATTAAAACATATAAAAAGAGAAAGCTTCGACATCCACACATACACGTTCAAACATCGCACTAACACACAAGGCAACACACTCAATAAAATCACAAAATAAACGAAGAAAAGAAGATGAACCCCCTTGACACACATACACACAATGTCACATCATACAAGTACGCACACTAATAAATTCGATAAGCACAATAATAGAGAAATAACCCACAATAATAGAGAAATATGCACAAAATAATGAAAAACACCCATCTCTCATACACCCACACACGCCATGCAAATACGCACACTGATTTGTTCATCAAGAATAATCACGCGAAAATGTCGAGCTGAACATAAGAAAGCTATGAATTTATTTAATGTAGCCGTCGTTCTCCATGCCTTGTGTGCACATTACACCACACGCATCAATTTGACGCCAAAAAAAGCTGCGAATCATCGTTATGAACGCATCTTTTGTTTGCTTTGGCTCGACCTGAAAAAGACGGCCAGGCCGGCTGGGAGCCGGCCAGGCCGGCAAAAGTGCGTTTACTATAAGCAAACGCATTAATTGGGCAAATTCTGGGTGAGCCGGTTCTAACCTTCCTGAAGACCGGAAACGCACCGGATCGAGCCGAAATTCGGGCCCGTGAGGGTTTTCGGCCACGCCCGATCGAATAGCGTGGCCCGATTTTCAAGATGGGCAGTGCCAGCCGACATACCCAGCACCCGCTGGAGATGAACATCTTCACTGAAAACCTTCCTTTGGGAGTAGTACACATTGGATGGGGCTGAGATTTCAACACCCGAGGTTTTCGACCATTGCGCATCGAATAGCGTGGCCCTTTTTTCGAATTTAGCCCCTGGCGCGGCTGGACACGAACACAGTTTTGAGTCAAAGCTTTGTAATAGGGAGATGGTTTGCTTGTTGCACGTCGTTCATCATTCTTCGAAATAAGTGCCACTAAGCACCTCCGGGCAGTGGTCGCGATATACCTCATGCTCTCGTAAATGAAAGATCCACTGTGAAGAGAGCCTTACCTAAGTTGACAACAAGAGCAGACAAGACTTCCCTAGAGCAGACATACTCAGTACTTGAACGTACCAAATGAACCCCATTGACGTGGGGAGGGGGGGGGGTCTTATTTGACGTATAGTGAAAGTTCCGGTTAAAACTCTTCAGTGTGGTTCTGTGTTATCTTTCATACGTCAACACTTGCAAGTACCGACGAGAACGAGTCGTTACTATTTTAATGACATTTGTGACGGTTCCCTAGAGGATGATTACTAATCCTGAATGACCGAGTTATTAAATTGGAGTTATCAAATTTGTCTCAGAGTACGGGATGCCAAATCACTACTAGATCTGGTTTTGATTAGGGCCTTCCCATCAACCATCGATCTGTGATTTTGAATTTCATCCACGGTTATCAAAATTAGGCTGTTCCTCTGGATGATGTATTGCTTGAGAGAATGGAAAAGCGGGGAGGGTTATTCAAGTCTTGAGTTGCGGCGAGGCTCTTTCTAACGGCAATTCTTGTGGAGAAGATAGTCTAAAGGAATTTTCGGCTACTTCCTTCACGAGACGATTACAAACAGCCTTTGGACCTGATCAGAGAGGCACACTCACGGCCACATTTGTGTTATTGCTAAAATTAAAGTAGTGTGTAGTGGATCAGTAGTGGAGACAGAGAAAAAATGAATTCATTGAAAACGCCTCTATTGATAGCTTATCCATTCGTAATTGGAACATGCAAGGAACCCATTAAATTTCTGATTAGCGGTTTCGTAGATGTGTCGTAGATGTCAGGCAGTGAATCTCCACAGTATATAGTCCAAGGCATGGGGAAAGGGGTGAGAGCTCTCTCGTGAGCGATTTTGATCTCGCCGCCGTCTCACGAGAACATGAGAAACTGGCGAGAGTCTGTGCACGAACGAGAGAGGGTCGTTACCGTTTTCCCATTCCTTTGATTCGCCACAGTGGCGACTCTCAGTCTTCAAACTGTCTAGTTGGATGGTGAGACAAAGCGACATGTTGGATAATTTAGGTATTTCCAAGAACGACGAAACTTTTGGCAAAACTTTTGCCAATAAAATGAACTAGAAAAAGCCTTATGCGCAGAAAGGTCATGGAATTAGCCGATCGACGAAGCTGGGAAAGGGCCGGAGTCGCGCCGTGAACCGGCCATGCACTACATACATACGATTATGGGTGGTTGTTTACCAAATTTTCACTGTATTGATCGATAGCGTACGTTCGACAGAGCCCGTTGGTTGAAAGATCTGAGAGGCACAAGTCATGTGGAGGACTATGATGGTGTGAAAACAACGATTAGCCTCAATCATTTTTCATCTTTCATTCATGGCTCAGCTGATTCTGATCAGCTGCGTTCCATATTTAGAATCGATTTCATTTGGTTTTCTTGGGATCCATTGCGAACTTCAAAAGCGTTCAACTTTCATCAGCGTAGTAGTTTATTTCTATGCGTAACGTACAATGCTGCTCTATATGACTTCATCTCGGAAAAAAAGCGAAATGTCAGTGAAACAGTGGCGGTTTCAATGCTTTTGAAGGCAAAGAGATTGTGAGGTGAACCAATTTTCGTTCTCCTATTGGTTATCATCCAACCGCTACAGGCAAAACTGTAATTAATGGCTGATCATCGGTAGACAATCCAATAGGAATCAGGGATTTCAATGTCGAAGGTACTTCAGATCACTATAGTTAAGATAATTCATGACCACAGGTCCTTAAAGGATTTCAATGCTTCCACAATCCTCAGTGGGATTCGTCGGTAATAGTGCAGATGTGCAAAGCTTTTATATCTGAGCTGTCCTTCGTTTTTTTTTTTCTGGGACCCATCAGAACATTCTGAGAAATTTGCAGTACAAAATACAAAGTGTTTGTTCCAGAATTTTAGCATTTTCTCCAAGTTTGGTTATTTACCTTAAATATTCATAGTATTGCGCAAACAATTGAATATATCGCGAACTGCAAGCCGCTCTGTGTTGAGTCAAGGAAGCACTTGGAGGACAGAGAGTGCACGGCTGTCGACAGCTCGAGGCATTCTGGATTCAGGCCACTAGTCCACAAATGAACCGGAGGGAAGAATGCCTAACAATAACGCGGGAATTGAGGCCCTATATAAGGTTGGCCTTCCACCTGTGACTTTGAATCACAAACAGTCCGATCGCCTCACTGCTGTTCTGGTGGTCTCGACAACTGGACTGTATTACGGTAGGTGGCCCACCTTTGGATTGCGTGATGAGTTGTTTTGGTCTCGAACTTCAGTAGGGTTGCTGGGACATTTGATCGGGTAGTCATAAATTGATTCGACTCTTTCAGGCTCTGAAGAAGGCGATCCTCGCCGAAACGTAAGCCAATAAAAGTTGTTTGCCAACCTCGTGAGGAGCTTCAAAGAAGATAATCAACAAGCTTAATGGTGGCAAACGCTTCCTGTCCAGTACTCGGATTCGTCTACAGTATCGCACCAGGCGACGGTGTCTACTGTGCCTTTCACTCTTAAGAGTCTTTCACGAATGATGGGAGCGTTTCTGTGTATTTTCGCAAATTATTCGGATCAGATGCCACTCAGTTTTCCCAATTTCAAAACTTTTCAGATTGTTTTATACAAACGAATACATACATAGAATTTCAATCTTTTTGTATACATACTCGCGCCAGGTCCCGTATCACTCATAAATCAACCAGTGAAATCCCCATAACGACCCATTTTTCACAACAATAGAACTCTAATAAATGTACATGGTATATACATGAGTTTCTATGATTTCAACATTCAGTCCTAACACATGCCAGTTTCACGTCGCAGTAATTCTCGATGATCCCTGAATGGATCAAATTCGTCCAGTACTCTCAAGATTCCTTGGAAATTCATTCTTGGATTGCTTCGTAGCCTCGTCCACATACTCTCATTTGGCGTTGGAAATCGCATAACTCTTGCTTCCCTGTATAACTCTAGCAATGATTGTTGGGAAGCTTTATCTGTAGTTTGATTTGCCTGAAAAGTAACAGCTGCTATCGATCATTCTGTCATAGCACTGCATGACC
>MU896544.1:0-11320 GCA_036418205.1 Ostertagia ostertagi | reverse complement strand
GGTGTCACCTACCATCGGCCCTATTTTGATGTACCCCACCTCCAAGGCCATGAGCGCCTCAACGTATTTCACTTGATTGTCAAATCTACTCATCGTCGAACCCCTGATCGATACACATGCATTACTTCAGCGGAATTGTCAAAGGGTCTCATCCAGTAAGGGGGGGGGGCATTGTGATGCAACGTCAAGTGGCTGCCCTCACCCCCCCCCCTAGACTGCCTTCACTCCCCCTGGCTCACGGGGTCCCGTACTTCGAGAAACCTGTGCGCCAGGGGGAGTGTAGGCAGTCTAGGGGGTGGGGGGTGAGGGCAGCCACTTGATGCCCCCTTACTGGATGAGACCCGTAAATTTCCTTGGGTTCATAGTTCACGACTTCGATAAGGATACTACGCTACAATAAAAAAGGTGCAATGCAGGGGATAGGCACGCCAATTTTGGATACGGTAGTCTTGAAAAGTATGTACGTGGGGACAACTGCCCGCTGCTGTGACTGACGAGACACTTTGCACATTCGTCACTTGCGTTGTTCTTTCTGCACTCTACGAGCATCTGGTTCTCGGAAACAGAGTATACGTACAGTAATCGTTATCTATTTTTTTTTCGACGAAGTATTCTACTCTATTATTATCCTGATATCTCTTTCTGTACATCTTTTCAATGTCGCGTACTATCCCCATCTCCGGACTGGAGAAATGAATATGAAAGTGGTAACAATTCAACTCAATGCTTTCGTCAGACACTGCTCTTCAATCAATCCTTCAAGGGGGGGGGGGAGGGGATGTAGTCGACACATTTATAACTCTCACAGTAAATTCGGTGTTTCAAAAATTTCGCACTGTTACGTCCCTTTCCTGCTCGCGATTGATGCGATTTGGCGGTTTCGCTGAGAAGAAAGCATAAGCATCGATAAAAAATGGCGAAGACAATTATGCGGTTTGGCGATTAGGCTGAACAAACGGCGCGCATCAACTGGAAAGACCCCGCCCAAATGGCGTGCGAAACGTAGGCGATCCCTCAGTTGATACGTGTAGATAGATTCCTTTAAGCACAGTCAATGATTCACGAAATCGAAGTATGGGCGGAGGGTCTATGAGGGGGAGTTCATCCGGTAAGAGGGGCATTGCGGTGCGGTCTGCTCTAATGCCAATTTGGCTCAAGGAGTCCTTTAAAGTTTACGAGCTGCTATCAGCTTTTTTCCTATGTTATTTCTTCAGGTGTTTTGTGTAATGTATGTATTCTTGTACTAGATGACATTAACGTCTACGAAAAGTAATATTCACCTAGTCAGCAGGTCAGGACTAAGCCTAGGAGGGGAAAAGTTCCCGGGGAAAAACCAAGATTGCTCACGGATCCGGGGTCCTTCCCTTCTAAGACTTAGTCCTGAAGTCTACATAAAATAGTATGCTTTCCATGGTTTGAAAGGTTCGAGATCGCTAGAGGTCGCTATGCCCCCACCTTATGATGAGACCCGTAGTATTACTTTGCTGGTTTACTTAGTTGGGGGGGGGGGGCAGCGGACGACGCGGCCAGTTTCTGCTCGCTGGCTATGTTGTGTGAAATCCTGTGAGGCAGGGGAACTGTGGCAAATTAGGGTAGGTTCGGACATGGGGGCAGTCACTTGACATGCGTGAAAAGCTGGAATGTTCGAGTTTACACTGTTTCGCTCGAGAAAGCTCAGGTGAGCAGACTGCCGCGCCGCCGCGTGGCCCCCTCCAACTAAGTTAGCATCGTAATACTTTCTAACTGCCCTCAGAGTCCATTCCCAGTGAGGGCGATGTTAGACTTTCCGAATCGCTAGTAGCCAATCGCTCGATCCGCAGTCTGACATTGGCCTATGACGGGCATTACGGTGCACAGTTTGCCCGAATACAGTTTGGCGGTGTGGTTCATTAGGACAGAAAGCGACTTTTTCGCGTTTCGCAGCGCGAAACATTTTCCGCTGCGGGAACCTCAGGTCCACCGCTGATCATCAGTGGACCCGAGGTTCCCGCAGCGAATCATCAGTGGACCCGAGATTCCCGCAACGAACAATGTTTCGCGCTGCGAAACGCGAAAAAGTCGCTTTCTGTCCTAATGAACCACACCCCAGTTTGGCTCAAGGAGTCCTTGAAAGTTACAAAATGCTATCATCTTATTTCTACGTTATTTCTTCTGGTTTTTTTATATAATGTATGTGTTCTTGTGTTTATGACATAAACGTCTATGAAAAGTAATATTTACGTAGTGAGCAGCTAAGACTAATAAGCCTAGAAAGGGGGAGGAAGTCTCTCCCGGAGAAAGCGATCACGAACCCGAGGGTTTCGCCCTTTTAAGGCTTAGTGCGCTTCGAGAACATGCTATCCGTGTTTTAATTACGCTGAGCGCCTCAACCCGCATGCCCCTCGTTTCTTTTCACTGCAGGAACACCAGGTCCACTAATCATCGAAGTGGAGCTGGGGTTCCCGCAGCGAAAAAGCTTCGCGCTGGGAAGCGAAAAAGTCGTACTATGTCCAGCGAATCATAGGGCGCACGCATAGTCGGTCGGACGACAGCAACGATCGTAACTGTCGCACAGCATTGGATGCGTATCGATCGTCGGACTTGCCTGAGTATTCGACGATTAGATGCAGTTAGACAGTCAGACAGTTGCGATCGTTGCTGTCGGACGACCGACTATGCGTGCGCCCATACCTTTATGGAACTGCCCCCAAGTGCGTACCTATAATAATGCGGTCTCACTGTTGTACGATTGATACTTATTCATTCCGCATTCGAACTGCAAGTGGCCGCAAACTATGACCACAGCCCCTATCATATTATACTCGATATCGGTGAGTTGGGGTAGGCGTGTCACCGGAAGTGACGTGCACTTGATAGAAGCTATGTGGATAAGCTGCTTCCAACATACATCGCTGGCTATCAGCAAAGCATGCTGGCAACAGCTTATCCACGCACTTCTATCAAGTGCACGTCACTTCCGGTGACACACCCACCCCAACTTTCGGATATCGACTGTATTTCATGTTAGGAGGAAATTTAATATTTGCACCAGTGAACGTAAACATTAGTGACTTTGACCATTGTGTCCGACTTCTGTTTCTTTTAGCTTATCATTGCTCTTTTCAATGCAGCGACTTCTGCATGGTGTCTATGTAATTAGCCCTTTTTAATGACTTGGGCTGTTTACACTGGTTCTTCGATTTTGTGGTGAACTTTTGGGAAAGAATGCTCGAGATCGAACATGAGCCTGCTCAATTGTGAGTTTATTTTCGCAATTTTTACGGCCGATGTCATAGTTTGCGAATCGAGCGATTCGCTAGCGAATCGCTCGATTCGCAAACTATGACATCGGCCTACAGCTTTGCTTGCAAGTCAGATTTAAACTAGAATGGTCTTGAACATGTTCATGATTTAGCAGATACATTTGTGCTAGCGTCCGCTTATGCCGTTGCTCTGTACGAACTGGTTGAAAGAACTCCAGCAGCAGCCTCAAGGTCGTCTAATGTGGAGGATTTTCTACCACCACCACTTCACTCTTGGCAGGTGCTCTAACACCTTGATAGTTTGTCACTCACTGTAATCCTTCTCTTATTTTAGTCCCCTGGCTCTTCGCTTAGTAACTCAGATGTTTCTTTGTATAATATCAGGCAAGTTTTCCTCTTTTGTTTCAACCGCAAAATGGGTGACAGAAATTTTTAAAATTCTCCTTTAAGCTCGGCCAATTTCACTACTTCATGCGAATCGGATGTTTCGTCTTTGGGTCTCAGCGACAGCACAGATTTCAATAGTTAGCGAACAGTTTATTTTCTACTTTTTTTAACTTCAAACTTAACTGCTGCAGACTACCTGGCGCTCTGTTGGTCAGAGCCTCTAACGTTTAGTCTGCGCTGCAACTGTATTTCGGAGCTGCGTCGCGGCAGCGATGATAACGGCCCCTCAAGACTAACCTAATCCTTGGAGAGCACGGACGGACAGAGCCGCACCGCCGCGTACCCTCCCCCTCAACTGCACTAGCACCGGCAACACATCAGAACCAAGGTGGATGATCAGTGTTGTCAGAGTTCGAAAAAAATCATGATAAATGACCTAGAACCCGAGAGTTGGGATTCCTTGCCCATTGATCTCCGCAGTGGTGCGACTCTCATCATCAGTGCTGCTCTCTTCAACACCCACGCTCTCTGTTAAATGGCTAGAGACCTGCGACCAGTGGTTACAAGTCGGTGAATGCTGCTAAATCGCCGGGGTTTATCCCGACGAATCGCTGCGAGTTGCGTGCCGGCCCGCAGCCTTAGGGTGGTGTCAGAGTTCTCCATCCGTCGCGCGAATCGCAAAAATCGCGAGTGCCCATTTGAACATTTGAAACACTGAATATGATGAACAAGTAGAATCATGAACAGTCGTCATTCAGCCATCACCATCAAGCAGAAATGGCGGCGGGATTGGAGAGCACCTTGCAGTATTGATCGGGCACTTGTGATTTCTGTGATCCGTCGCGCGATTCGCGCGGCGGATCGCGAACTCTGACATCAGCCTTATGTTTCCGCCTATTTTAACTGCTGGGCGTAGAATTCAATTTAATATTGATTTCTTACTCCATTGTGAGCTATGAAGTGTAAAATTAGAAACATGGCTACATTGTGGTGTTGCTATGGTGTACAAACAGCACTATGAAAAGACTCGTTTAGTGTTCACTGACACAAGTGACACAAGTGACAAGGACTAGCTTATCATCCGGTCGCCAGGATATTCTCCAAACAAAGGTGTGCAGCATTCAATTATTCTCTGATTGAATTTTGGTATTTATTTTCTCCTTTTAACTCAAAACTCAGATCACTGCCTGATTTAGGATCCTGTTCCATTGAAACAACCCTCTCGAAAAGTGTCTAAGCACTCTTCATCAGAACAATTTATTGGCTCTTCTAATGTCAGAATGACAAGAAGTACTTCTAAACGAAATGCTGTAGGTGTTTGAGTGCTATTACTTGACGTTGTTGTTGTCGGCAGATACATAAGCAATTGCGTATCGCGGCTTGTCTTCTCGCCGGCCCGTGTGATCAGCGCTTGTTTACTCTCGCCGCCACACGCTGGGCGATGAGTATGAACAGTTATGTCATACACATCTATTATAAATACAACATACATATATTTTTATATCTACAATGTCATACATAGATATTTGCTCAATAGCATTTATTATTACCCCCTGATAAAAGAGGTAAGGTAACCCGAGGTGCGGTGAAAATTGAATATGTGTATTCAAGAATACAAGTTAGAAAAAATGAATTAAAGTAGTCCAATCAGAGTCGTTGCAATTGCTTCAACCGCTCAAAGTTGTGTTACAGACTTCTTTCTGACAACAAAACGGCAACAAATAAGGAGGCTGCGGTCGTAAATTTTCACGACAAAAATCAATAATTTGTAGCTCTCTGCATATGGCAGAGCCCTATTATACGCCGGATTAGGAAGTAAATTAGTGCACTAAGCGAGAAGAGTGCTGAACATATCCTTAATAAAGCGATGGTTCTTTATATGCAGCATGCATTCACACAGAAAAGAATAGGCGTGCTGCACCGTGTGCAGCATGGACACGCAATGGATTGACATTTTCTATTTTCAGTCACCTTACCTAACCAGTGATCTTGATCTCATCAATGTAGAAGCTGACAGACAAGCCTTTCTTGGTAGACCTCCCACTTCAGTACAGGTGCCTGTATTTCCACTGCCTAGTTTAACATTTTTGTGTCGTTTTTGCTAGATCGCAATTCTCCGAAAACCTTGAGCTATTGTGACAATCGAATTTTCTGGAGAATTAAACGATTAGGAGCGTTTTGAGTGTGCCTTATTTTTCTTATGTCAAGAAGCAAGCTCCAGAATGATGCATTGACCTCCTCGGTGGAATCGAGAATCCCGTCACGGAGGACTCGTTCACAGAAGAAGAAGAAAAACATCAGGTCATGGAAGACCCTCAAGGAAATGGATATGTGGCAGAAGCAGTGGATAGAGTGGGTTTGAAACGAGTTGTTTGCCTCCAACTGCCTAGAAAAAATGGCGATTTTTCATTTGGAACATTTCGCTGAATCCTTGGCAGAATAGCACAATTCACGTACGGAATTTTCATTGTATCACTGCAGTATTAAAGCCGGTGACAATTTCCAAATAGGATCCTCAATGCTGCCCCTTTGGTGTTTTGCAGAGGATGCACGGTTTTACGCTAATTGTTACCAGACGGCGTCAATTAGCAAATTCATACCAGTCGGCGACAGCAGCCTTGATTTTTTTTTGTTCATTTTCAAATTACTGACAAGGATTTGGGCAAACATGCGATCTATGAGCATCCGAGACACTTGATAGAATGAATTTCTTTAGTAAAACTTGTTTTAAGCTGCAACGTTGCAGAAAAATTCGATTATCGCAATTTTCGAGAAGTGCTGCTATCGCACACGTTACTGAGTCCTGGAAAGCGCTCACCGATACTTATTCAACTTCTGCAGGTGAATCTTTTTTGGATAGTTGTTGTTCCATATGTTTTCGACTGTGTAGGTGACTTAACTGCGTAAAGGGTGGGGTTTTTTACTTGTTTTCTTTATTGACGGAGGCATAGGACGTCGTTTGTTGCACATTTACGAACCGTTCATCTAGTTAGGGTCCTACGCGCTCATAGTACAACGGGAATTCAAGGGTGCAATCACTTGTAACCTACTGTAATCAACCTTTCCATGACAACTTCTTTTGGCAAATGGATCGCCTGAATTGTGTAGGACTTTCTCCTACCATGTATATTCTTGCTAACATTCTCTATCAAGATTACAGGGTCGTTCCTCGGAAATGCAGCAGTCTCTTAGATTATATGCTTGTAATGCAATCAAGTTGGTGGAGTACTTAACAGTTCGTGGTTATGAGGTTTGCCTTTTTGCTATCATCACGTTTGTGTTGATACTGGATTCGTTGTTACTCTATGACATGATCAGGTTTCCGCTCTACTGCCTGAGTTCATTCTTTGTGTCATTGGTGTCTATCTGAAGAGACCTAGGCATTTGAACGAGTTTGATCGTTCGTGGTTGCAAAGCAGAGAGGTCAGCTTGACGTTTTTTTTTCAAGGTACTGGATTGCAACTATTAGGTTGGAAAGAAAGTTCTGCAACACTCTTTCTAAAATTTTCTTTTTTTCTGAAAAATTCATAGGTAACATTTATGACTAACAAATGGTAGAGCATTCTCGAGGCTTCAATCCACGAGGTGGATATAAGTGCTGCAGTCAGTAGTTATCCAAGAAAATTCAAAAAACCTCGACCAGTAAATCCATACTCCGAGTCACTGTCTAGTACAAATGTCTCCATAACTATGGATTCGTGTCAACGACCACACTATCTGCAATAGCTTCAATAGGCATGTCGTTCACCGCTACAGCGTGTTTCACCTTTACCAGCGCTTCGATCTTTTGATATTTTTATAAGAAGCCAGCAGCGTCCCTACACTCCATTACAGGTAGGGCTCTTACAGAAGCTCCACTACATATTCTTCGTTATGGGCACCATTGTGTAGGTAGAGGCCTAGGCTGCGGAATACCAGAAGCTGGCCGAGGCAGCTCGTCAGGAGCCCTCGTACCGCGACAATATTCATTTCTTTCATGACATTGCGAATCACCATGATCCGAAATGAGCCCGGTAAGAAATTCTGGAGTTGCGGCAAGATTTCTTACCTCTCTTAGCGTATTCCCCTGGTCGAGCTATAAATGACTGCACCTATCCTGGACCTTTAATCATCATCTTGATAACGAAATAATTAGACGATCAACTCCAACTCGAAAGTGAGGTCGCCTCCTTTCTCGACCCGCACTCCGCTGGGTTTTGGAAAAGGAGCATCAAGAAATTTTCTGAGCGTTGAAGACAAGTGGTGGACACTCATGGTAGATATAGACCGGTCAGGAGTTGTAAACAAAAAAGATAAAATTAAAATCAAAAATTTGAAAAAGTGTTGCAGGACTTTCTTCCAACCTAATATTTTCATACGGAACATATTCCGATTCTAATTGAGCTACTAATAATTTTGAACATCACCTCCAGCATTCACCGTCGAGGTCCTCATGGCCATTGACTGCAGGACCGATTCTCCCATATTGTCGGTGAAGCTATTGGTAGAGTCCGGGTGGCAATTAGAACGAATCAATAACAGATCTGAGAACTCTGCTGCGTAATTTTCGATGCTAAATGATTGCTTTTCATGTTGTGTTTGTAAATACTTGATACTATACTTGACACCTCCCATTTCGGCGCGTGCCCCACTGTGGACGGAGCTCCACCCTGCTGATGTGTCGTACTTCTTGAACCATGCCCCATTAAAGTTAAGTCTGAACTGTAGGTGGTTATGTTATGTTATGTCTATTACATGACAAGCATGTATAGCGCTATGGGTTCTTCAGGTAACTGGACAAACGCACATCTGAAAGACTCATAGACGGAGTGAATGTGGAGCTCATATAGTAGGGATCGTTTTTTTTTTGTCGAAAATAAATGACAATCTAAGGGAATATATGTTTTGAACCACATTTCTAATTGCTGTCGTACTGATTTCACATTTGAAAATTCAATGTTCATGACTTTTGATAGTGGTCCTTTCTTCAGATATTGCGTATGGTGTGTGAGATTCCTTGGAACATCGACACACTGATGGCTGTTCTGTCCTCCATCGGAGAAGCAAAGCTGAGGTTAGTTGGTGTCAATGGCTTCATTTTCCGTTTTCTAGTGTGCACATGCAATGCAAAATCGTTGCTACGAAACCACTGTATGGTGTACGAATTGGCTACGAAATGCGTGATGTGCATTTTTGTGAAGTTGTGAGGCTATCCTTACTATATATAGACAGTCCTTACCATATATAAGGCAGCAGTTTGGTGTGTGCATGCGTGCGTGCGTCTGTATATATCGCTATGTCGCAGTGTCATCACGGAACCCGATTTCTGAAGATCGATCTGCAGAATCCGGGTCAAGTTTGAGATTGGTGGGGCATGGGTCATGAAGTGCAAAACGGGAGACAGTCAATTCAATCGTCAGCTTGTGAGGTCACGCCGCTCGCGCGGCGAGCAGCTTCGCGCGCGGCTTTTGGTGCGGCGATTTCCGTGTGGGCCTTGGCTTAACCATGCACGTCCATAAGATGCCGGTGGAGCTAGGTAACTGATAAGATTAGAGTGCTAGACATCAGCAAGCCAAGCTACCTTAAGATCTCCGCAGTGGTTTAAGCGCCACAGTACGAAGCTTTTACCATGTAAGTTTGCCCTTTTGGGTTTATTTCAAACCTTTATTAATCAGCTGCCTGTATTCCGACCAGAATCATCACGCAGCCAGACTGAATCACGCAGTGAAGTTCAGTTTTAATTTGGGTGTACCATTCGTTAAGCTGGTGTCAGAGTCCCCGACCCGTCGCAGGTTTCGCGCAAATCGCGAAAATCAGCGAAACCTGCGACGGATCGCGGACTCTGACACCGGCCTTAGCGGTCGCGTGACACGCACGGTACCGTGCCAGCGGAACTGGTAGCATAATAAGCAGAGTTAGTAATTGTAGTAAAGGCAATAAGCTGTAGTAAAGTTTTATTGCTTTAAGATTTTATAATACTATTTTGACGTGATTATGTTTCGCTATTGCCATGATTTTGACTCACTTGTGTGTTTTATCTTTTTTTTCTGGCCATCTGGCATTATACATGCTTGTCATGTTATAAACACCACGATTGACTTTTTACATGTTTCCATGGTCGAAGAAAAGTGTATTTATCAAGATAGTGCTAAAGTAAGACAGGAACAAGTGCAGAAATCCTATTCAAGAAAAAGCAGAAATCTTAGGCTCCCCCCACTTTCTTCACGATTAGCCCCGCCCAAAATCGTGAAGAAAGTGGGGGAGCCGAAATCCTATTCAAGAAAAACTGTTTCTTTTTATCTTTGGAGAGTATTTATTACGGCTGACACGTTGTTCATCTCGTTTCTTTTTATGTTTCATATGGGATGTCCAAAATGAGCCGTCCCCTATTGAGAGCAGCTCTCTCTCCTCAGCTTCATAAAGGTACCCTACTCACGCTCTTCCCAAGACGCAATTGAGCAAAGTTGTGGAGCATAGATACTGCCCATTGGATAACTGGTTTTGACACCTACTTGGTTATTGATGCCGGCTACTTCAGCCTTGTTATTTGTATTAATTTACTGACTTTTATTTAAAATTTTGTGCTAAAAGTGAATGCGCAGAATGTCGCGCACCATTTTGGAGTTTTCGCCCATCATAGGCTGTTCGAATTCAGTACGCAGTGGTCCCTTCCAGGTCATGTCGGCCCATCCCAGACCCTCCAACTGTTCTTGAAATATATATTAGGTTGTCGGAAAAGTCTTTGGCCATTTCGATCTGCATGTTGTAAAATCTTCAGGGATAATTTTTGAACATTTATTGTAAAACGTATGTAAACCTAGTCAGAGCATTCTCTGCCGTGGTATTTCGCAGCGATTATGGCTGAGAAAATCGACTTTGACTGAAAGCATATTTGGCTACTCCTGATTCTAAAACCCAGAAAACGCGTCAATGGAAGCGATGCGGCAAGAGCTCACGTCTTGCGATGGAACTCCAGAGTGTCTTTCACGACATGGTAAACATTTGGTTGCCGAAGTCCAGAAACTCGAGAAAAATGCACAAATTCTTTTGGCCTGTTCCACTGAATGACGAGTGTCTTCTGTTTGGAAACAGTCTTCGGAGCAATGCACGGGAACTGACGCAGCTTTTTCCAGTTATCAGAACACAATAGCCTTCCTCAATATCTTCTCAAAAAAAGAGAAATATGGCAAAAGGAGATTTTGTGATCTGGGTGACAACCGCCGTCAGAGGCCTTCAGATTTTGCATGAACATTTTGATTTACCGTCTGTCTCTTGTTTGACCCGACTACTTTGTTGGTGGTAATCAGAAGTGGGTTCCTCACGTAAACTGCAGTCGGAAGCGCCAGTGGCCCAGACGCGTAGAACCAAGGATTCCAGCGCCGATTCCAGCACTGCAACCTGGGAGGTAACTTTCAGAATTGGTGAAGCTCCAAGCGATTCGTTCACTGACAGCTCCTACCAAAGAACTGCACTGCTATTGCTGAACCATAATATGGGCAAATGGATGGGTTCGCCGGCACTATGCTTTGAAAACATGGAAAAGTTTACTTTATCCAGGCAACGCTCGTCAACGAATTTGGAAGAAGGTTCAGCAAAAGTCTCCAAGCCCTTTATGGGACGTTCTGTCCCACCTGTTGTGTTCAGCAGACCCGGCACTAACAGACCACCATCTGCTTCCGTTGCTGTCAAATCAACCAAAAGAGGGAGAACTT
>MU896541.1:0-15392 GCA_036418205.1 Ostertagia ostertagi | reverse complement strand
TGGACGAATTTATGGATTCGTCAAAGTCTAAACGTTACCATTGAGTTGTGAGTAGAAAACTATGCAGCTCACAAATGTAATGCTATTCGTATCAGCTCCTCTAATGATCTTTCCCCGCGAAACAGCACGAATTTCCATGCAGCGGCCACGGCCACATAACACATACATCATAGGCTGTCTTCTAGTGACTGCACATCCGATTGCCAGTGTTGAGATCAGGGTGAATATCGGTCGAGGAAGTCTTCGACAGGGGGGGAAGGTTGCATTTGTCATGGTGGCCATGGGGAGTCGTGCCCTCCCCCGAGTACAACTCCCCATGACGACCATGACAAATACGACCCCCCCCCCTGTTTCGACGGTAGAGTGGTAGATTGCCCTATGATGCGACTTCTATTAAATTATTTTATTGAAACAACACTTGTAAATACTAACATTTATTAACATCTCTTATACCACAATTCCTAAAGCAATTATTGACATATATTACAACTTATACAATTTATTTCCTACATTAGTTAGCGTTATGTTTGGTTAGCCTTACTCTCTGAATTCGTATTGGGTTCTTCAATATTGATTTGTGCCTTAGGGTATTGGTCGATAGTGGCTGGAGGTGTGAGTTGGTGGTCCTTGGTTAGTGATATTGATTGGTGGCCTTGGCCGGTGGATGATCCACTGGCTGTACCTTATTGATTGCCTTGTGCTTATTGATTACCAGATTAGTCCCCCGTCAACCGCCGGGACCTTCCTTTCCTGCGCAAGCTTTCTATCCTCCGCTATGGTCCCTTCCTCCTGTGACACCAACACCTCCTGGAAGTGACGCGTATGCAACACAATGGTGTTTCATACAGTAGAAGGGACACAATCATGATATGACGGTAGATTTTTCGCTTCCCTTCCTCATCCTCCCTTCCTCTCTCCACTGCCCTCCAGCTGCCACTGCAGCACCATGTGGAATGAACGGAAGTGTGCTAAGCAGGTGTTTATATAGCCCTAAGAGTGTTATCACAACTATCCTGCTACAAAACATTGATATCTCAAATCCTGTAAGCTACCCGATCACACACAAAGTGCGCTATACGAAAGAAGGATGTTTATTGCTGGCGTTGCCGCCTTAGGTTATTGTGCGACCGGAGTCGCTTGTATGGAGACCGCTGGAGACGACTGGAGAAGTTGAGGAGACCGGCGAAGACCGCGAAGACTGCCCGGAGTCTCCGACTGCAGTATTTATACCCCCAGAAATGGGTGGTATTTATACCCGGGCCAGGGGGCGGTCCGTTGGAATGGCTGGTTGGAATGGACTGGCAGTGCGGCCAGCGGCAATTTGAACGCAGGTTTTGAGTTAGTTAATCAATAGGATGACGTGTCAAGGATCCACCTTGATTTCTTCGTCGCATCATGACGAAACGTCATGACACCCCCTAACGAGCACATCGGCGGCATCATGGTGCAGATAGGAAGGAGACACGAGGACAGAGCGCAGCACGAGGACATGCGAGAAACATGATATAAAATATTTCTGCACTTCAGTCGCTCCATTCCTCTACCTTTATGAGAAGGACGTATTTGAAAGCAGTACAAAGAATGAAAGTGCATCTCCGCAAGGAACGGGGCCACATGTGCACACGCGCTGCAAAGGCACCTCCTCTATCTACCGCCCGCTCCCTTCCTCTTAATACCTCGTTGAAAAGACACTGTTGTTAAAGAAAAACGAAAGTAGTGAAGGAAATCCTGGATAAAGCTGTTACTTATTTATAGGAATTACGAAATGCGTTTACTACAATGCAGTTTCTGTCAACTGGTCATGATCATATGACACCTTTCAATCGATTCTGCAACTTTGAGTGGAGGTCGGATGCATGGCCTATACTGAGACGAATCGGACGATGACGATTGCCCCTTTCTTATCGCTTACGTTAAAATAATGTATTCTAGACACACTCCGAGAATTTCCAACGACCAAAGAATTAAAGGAGGAATTCACGAGAAGTGAGTATTCACGATAAGGACGAAGGTCAAAGAAGGGGAAAATTGCATAGTTGGGAGACAGGCGGACTGAGGGTGCTGACCGACGCGCAATTGGCAGCGAAAGATTTGACCTCGGCGATCTAGCATGGCTCACTCTTGGCGCGGTTGGCGGGGTACGCCCACCGACTATCTAATCACTCGCCGCAGGTCTATACGTGGCGAGTGATTAGATAGCAGAGAGAGCGTAGTGTTGAAGAGGGCACAGCGATGAGAGTCGCGCAAATCAACGGGCAAGGAAGGGGTCCCATTTCTCGGGTTTCGGGCCGTTTCAAATGGTTTCTTCTTCATCCCTGCTCCACTGACCACCTCTACCCTTATTTCCAATGAGCTAACTTTTCATCACAAATTCTCCTCTAAGTTGTAACGATGAAAAAGGAAGCGACAGTGGTCAAACATCGTCCTTGATAGATCCTCGACGCAAATATCCCCCTAACTGAAATACTTATATAAATACTTACGAAGCTAAGCAGACCTTTAGAGAGCACAAACCTTCCGCTTTCCAAAACTCAAAAAAGTCTCTTCTCGAATACTCACAAAATCACAGAAGTATTGCCTTTCAAGTGGCAAAAACTTGAAAACTTCAGGGTCTCAACGCTGACTTGATGGAATTTGAGAGACCTTGTCTCTCCGAGGGAAAGGCTTTCAGAGCAATTTCAACACTGGTTGGTAACAAGAGATTTAGCTCTATCTGACCTACCACGTAATGTTCAAAAGGTGATGTAACAGTGAAATGGGACCTTTTCAACGAGGGTGTAGATTTTCATGGTTTTGAGAGGGGTTTGAGCAAATCTTACTCAAGGATTAACCGCGCTGCAACTGCCGCTGCTGTTTTTTTCTTTCCAAAATCGATTTTCACATTGCTTAAGGGTCGTATCAAGGCCTCCATTCTAGGGGGGTCGTACTGCTGCTACTACAACCTTAAAACGATTTTCACCCTGGTAGAGATCGCGCCTTTAGTTTCCCCTATATTTCGCGAGCCTTACCAATGCCCTATATCAGCACGAGGTTCTCTAACAGCAGCGCTGTGCAAAATTCTCGCGCGCGACACAAATTGGTACAACTAGTCGCTCCGTAATCAGAGAAGGAGATCATTTTGGCTTCTCAAATTGAGTGTCCCAAAAGTTTTGAGGAAATTCAGTCGGCTCGTTAAACACAAATCACTACTACACAAGCACGCGAGACCAATAGTCAAGATAGTGGTTCTCTTTAGCCACGACGTCCCTCCATCGAATGGGCAGAGCACTGATGCCCTTCTTGCAGAAGGAAGAGGGGCGTGACCCGATCCAGGCAGCTTCGTCGAATAAATGCGCGTTAAAGCAACAATCCACACCGAAGTTGCAGGGTAAAAATCGTTGATAATGTAGTTTCAGTTCAAAAGATAACCGGCAGTAGAGAAAATACTGAAGAAAAACGTCGAACAGGGACTCCCCCTCCGCACTAGCAATGGAGGAAGACGCATGTTGGACGAGTTGTCTGAACCTGCCAATACTCGAACGAAGCATGCTCCTGAAACGTAATTCGGAAGATATAGCGATCATTCGAAGATTGCCTTCCCAGCGGGGGAAAAGTCAAAAAAAAAACTGCAGCACCACATCGATTGCTTCAAAGGACTCGAGTTGAAATACTCCGTGTGGTCCCAAAATATCAAGAAAGCCTCCGCAGCCAATCACGCCGGCAAGTGGGCGTTCCGAAAAATTTTCCAACCACACCTATGTTTAGGGAGTTTTACGCCCTTTTCGAGGTTTTCCTAAGGTGCGTTCCCTCTACAACTGCACTAATATGTTCTCCATTAGGGCTAGTGCATCTTTGAATCCCAATAGTATTGAAAGCAGCAGACCTTGCTGGGGCTGTAGCTTTAGGGCGGAACTTGCAACCGTCGCGACGCTTCCACGCACCACGACTGAATGAGAGACCAGCGTGCTCTCTCTTCGAGGTCGCTCTGCCTCTCCGTCTCACCCACATGTGACTTAGTGGGGGTTTAATCCTTAACCTAGTTTTCGATGGGTTCTCGTGTTTCTTCTCCACGTTCAGTCCACCTGCAACTCATCCATCCCAATAAAACGCCCTTCTACACCAGTGTTAGCCCGGTTCACTTTAAATCACTTTGATGTTGATCTGCACTACTTCCTCGGTGTGCACTGCCCATAAAGAAAAAATTATACACTGAGCTGATTATGAGCATTGCATATAGCGAAGCTCCCTTGAATCATCTTAATCAGGCTCTATTATCTTTTATGAAAAACCTTGTGACATGACTGAAAGTGTACTAAGTAAGTGTTTATATAGCCGTTGGGGTATATCACTCAACGTTCAAGCGATGAATAAGCTAATCAATCGGGATTGACGCGTAGTTTGGAAGCACTACACTCCCCCCTCTTTCCTCCCCTTCCTGCCCATCCCCTCACGTCTGTGGTTTATATAATGAAGTGATGATTCTGAAGAACTCATAACTAACCGCCAATGTCGGTGCTTCCTTCTTGCGCTGATGAAGTTCCTGTCACGACTCGCCGTTGAATCGGATTGGGCCTCCCTGGCCGTTCTCGGTAAATGTATACCATACGCCTGGAATTGAGAAGAGTATAATGGCTAGAATAGCTAACTCCAATTTCTTAGTGAAACCAACATGAATAATTACGTCTGCTCTGCTCTGCTTTGGTGTTGTTTCTTCTCCGCGAAATTAGTGCTTGCTACTTGCACTCTCTAAGTTAACAGGTGCGCTGGTTCTAGAACGGAACCACTTCTGAGCAAGTCGGTTGAGAGACCATCGGTTTGCTACGGCGCATCTCAGGCTGGGAGGCAGGGTCAACCCTACGTTGTTACGAGTAACAACGGGGGGGGGGTCGTACTCAGTTGAGCTTGGAGGGAGGGGGGTCGTACCCTCTCGGTGGCCGACAGTGGGATTCTTGGTAATATCGGATAATAGCCAGCACGTTACGTTTTCGTAAGATGACTGATACTAGAGCATCTATAAACCACGATTCCCTCTAAATGAGCTTTCAAATGAATCAGCGAATTAGAAGGGCGCCCGAGGCGTGGCGCGCACCAAGGCAAGGGATGTAGTGCAAGCGCATGCTCGGAGCTTTCTAGCACATCCTTAATTAAACATAAAATTGGTCTTCCAAGAAGTTACGGGCAGTGAAACCTAAGAAAACTCGCGTTTTCGAGAAAATGGCTTGAAGAATACCCTCAAAATAAAAAGTAACAACGGGACTAATTTTTGAACTGCTGATCTTTCAGGAACGCTTGGGTGCTCGTTAGAAAGCTTGAATCCTGTAGTTTATTATACGTGTTCAGCTTCCCAAATGAATGACTTTTTGAAGGAAGTTATGATCGTTTGAAGGTCAAAAAGTCGCCTTTGCACAGAAAAAAGTAACAACGTACTAAATTTTTATTAAATTAACTTTCGAAGAATTTTTACCCATGGTTGGAGAGAGAATAATTTGAATTTTCCAAATCAAATCACTTCGGCGCAGAAGCTCGAATATGAAGGAAGTTATAGCCTTAGAAAGAGGGGTGTAAAAATTGTGTTGCAAGTGAAGAACGTGAAGGATCTCAAATTCAATGGAGCGAAATCAGTTTCTTAACTGGCGGATAATTTTTTCTGACTTCTCATAAGTTTTTATCAGGTAATATTGTCAATATTCCGGTCACTGGTTCAGTTTATTTCATCTCCTAGTTTGGTAACCCTTTGGAGTACACGGATATCTTTGAATGCATCTCATTTTTTCGTGTTTGGAAGCAGCGATGAATATCTGTCGTGGATTTTGCTAAAGTTTCATCTTTGATGACTTACGTAGAAATAAATATTGATGGTAAACACTGTCTCTACACAAGTGTCACATACAAGGGGGTCGTATCAAATCACCCATGAAGGGGGGGGGGGTCGTAAAAAATTTCCAAAGAGTAACAACGATAGGGTTGACCCTGCTCTCAGCATACTGATTAGCTTCTCCTTTCAGCAATCGTATTCGCTTAGGGGAGGATTCCAAGATAAGAACGACGATCGAAGATGAGGAAATCACCCTAGTGGAGACACAGGTGGATGCCCTAGGAGTGCGGACCAACACGCAATTCGCATCAAAGGATGCACCCTTAGCGATCTAGCATGGTCTTCTTTTTGGCGCAGTTGGCGCGGAACGCCCACGACTATCTAATCATTCGTCGCAGTTCTACACGCGGCGAGTGATTAGATATCAGGGAGAGAGCATAGTGTTGAAGACACAGCGCGAGAGCTCATCAGTGCAGAAATTAACAGGCACAGAAAGGGGTCCCGTTTCTCTGGTATGGGGCCGTTTCCGTATGGCTTCTCCGCTGCTCCACCAGCCATCTACCCTTATCCTTCTATTTTATAAAGCGCTAACTTTGTGTGTCGGTTTGTGTATCTGTATGTGTGTGTATGTATGTATGTGTGTCCGTCCGCAAAATGAAGTGAGTGAGAAGGAAGCTCATGGGATAAACAAACCGCTAACAAATCGGGTAGCTTACAGGATTTGAGATATCAATGTTTTGTAGCAGGATAGTTGTGATAACACTCTCAGGGCTATATAAACACCTGCTTAGCACACTTCCGTTCATTCCACATGGTGCTGCAGTGGCAGCTGGAGGGCAGTGGAGAGAGGAAGGGAGGATGAGGAAGGGAAGCGAAAAATCTACCGTCATATCATGATTGTGTCCCTTCTACTGTATGAAACACCATTGTGTTGCATACGCGTCACTTCCACGAGGTGTTGGTGTCACAGGAGGAAGGGACCATAGCGGAGGATAGAAAGCTTGCGCAGGAAAGGAAGGTCCCGGCGGTTGACGGGGGACTAATCTGGTGTTTTCCAATAATTACATTTTCGTCATAAATTCGCCTTTAACGTTGACGACCGTGTGGTATGATGTCATACCCCGCTTTCACATGGAGCAGGGTAGTTCTTCTTGACCAGATTGGTCCGCCGTCAACCGCCGGAACCTTCCTTTCCTGCGTAAGCTTATATCTTCCGCTGTGGATCCCTTCCACCTGTGACACCAACACCTCGTGGAGGTGACGCGTATGCAACACAAAGGAGTTTCATATAGTAGAGGGCATCGCCATAATCATGACATGACGGTAGATTTTCCGCCTCCCCTTCCCATCCTCCCTCCTCCTCCACTGCCCTCCAGCTGCCACTGCAGCACCATGTGGAATGACCGGAAGTGTGCTCTGCAGGTGTTTGTATAGCCGTGGGAGTGTTTTTAACATTTATCCTACTACAAAACCCCTAAAAACAAAAAACAAACCAAAAAAAATTTTGGGATAGCCCTCAATCCTGTGAGCTACCCGATTTGTTAGCGGTTTGTTTATCCCATGAGCTTCCTTCTCACTCACTTCATTTTGCGGACGGACACACAGACATACATACATACACACACATACAGACATACAATACCGACCACACACAAAGTTAGCGCTTTATAAAATAGAAGGAAAGGATTTATTTGGCGTTTCTTGCTGTTCCACAACGGTCCCTGTACATTATTGGATCCAAAAAACAATTTTCTCATTAGTGAAATGGCTGGAGGTTCAATGCCTATTGATGAGAGAGTACGAAAAATGCTGAAGCAGTGCGGGCATAACGCGGTCGGTCGCGGTGTTAAAGGAGTGCCCCATGACCAAACTGACGTTGTGATTTCACACGTTATAAAAGCAGGGACACAAAATGGGCCACAACGCAATGTGATGAACGAGAAACACCGGAAATGCAAGTTTTATTGCCTTCCCTGCTCTTTCAAACCTATGCGAGAGTGTAAGAAGCAGCGAAATCCCTACTATATATAAAACGCTATGTCTGTCTGTTGTGTGTGTGTGTGTGCGTGTGTCACGAAATTCATAGCACGCGTCGCAGCAGTCGTTAGGAGCTGATTTTTTGATATGATATAGGGGGTGGGACGGGAACATATTTGGTGGGGGTCACAAAGTGATAACGACTGATAAGAGCAGATAAGAGGCGCTGAAACACAAATTTCACGAAATTCATAGTGCGCTTCGCAGCAGTCGTCAGGAACTGATTTTGGGACATGATATGGGGTGGGACGGTAACATATTTTGTGGGGGTCAAAAAGTGATAACGACAGATGAGGACTGATAATTACGATATGCGTACGAACGTAGAGATACTCGAAACCAGATTGCAGATAATGCATTTCATTTCAATATCATTTCATTAGCGTTATAATTGTAAACTCAAACACCTTTCGACCGCTACACCTTCTAGAGTTCTTGAGGATGAATGGGATGCTCGAATAAATATGATAGTGAATACTGGGCATTCCGTTTTGAGATCATCAAAAATTATTCGACCGCTAAATTACCTCGATACTCGATGCATGGTGGTTGTTTACATACATCACTTTAGCTGTGCACTTCACTGCGCTTATCAAACAGTGAGATACAGCCAAGATGAGCAACGGACAGTAATGCATTTAAGGAAGCAGCTATAGTTAAGCGGTGAGACCCAAAGCTTCACCGATTCTCAGTCCTATCAAAGGCTTCCGTGTCATGCGCGCGGTAGCGGGCGGAGCTAAACTGGTAAGATATATGGGCCCCGTGGACTCCGAGACAAGAGAGCGTCACGGATCAGCGATGCGATAGAGATGGATACTACTGCAATGAGAATGCGTGGATCCATGGAACACACGAATATCCAAGTCCTATGTTCCTAGCGTCTTAGTGACGAGGAGGGTGGGGGGGGGTAATACTGTAACTTTGCTGTTTTGATACCCAGCACCGCAAAATTACGAGGAATTATCAAAGAAACATCATCTGCGGGTGTGGCGCGTTTGAACGCCTAGTGAAAGGAGAACTCCAACGACGACATGGACACTAATCTCCTTCTGGATTCTGCCCTAGCGTAGCCTTTTCTAGAGCTTCTTGGACCTTTTCGCACTGCTATTTGCCCTGCCACGCCTCTTATAAGCGCCGCTACCTTTCTCGTTTCTATCCCATTAAAGGTTTTTTCAGAGAAAATCCTAGCTTACTAGAAGTGCTCCTTCTTTCTGTCTGTTTGTCTTTCAAGAAATTGGTATATGACTCAATAAGTACAAAACACACATCAACTAACCGGAAACGCGCCTACTGTTGGTGCGGCTTGCATTGAAATGTGAGCTGCCGATGGCAAAATTTCCAACTCAGTTACAAAAAGCCCAGAGCCCGGAAAAAAGTGGATGAAGACCTTCACCGAATTTCCAGGTCTCAACTAGGAGACCCATGTGGCTAGCGAATCGTCTAATCTGCGAATGAGAAAATTGGCTTAAGAGGAGCATTATGTATGCTACAATACTGCTCCTAACTTTTGAAACACCTACGCGCTGCGACGCGTACAGAACCGCCGCAAACCGTCGCACCATCATAACTCCTTCGGAAGCAGATGAAATAAAGGGCTCTATTCCGATGGACTCGTCTCTCTGTGAGGAGTCTAACGATATGCAAAACTACTGATTTGGTTGGAGTTGTAATAAGTTATTCCATGAAAACTATTGTCGATTCCCCTTTTGTCGTCTCGCCTCTCTTGATTTCCACTACCTCTCCAATCGAGGACCGAGGACCAGCTCGCAGTAGGGAACGGTCAAAGAATTGACTAATCGTCGCGCGCCGCCGCGCTCGGCCACTTGGGCGGTGTCGCGACGAGACATCTTTTCGAAGGGCTAGGGATTTTCTGGATTTGATGGTGGGAGCAGCGAATTTCCTGTAGTCCACAAGTAATCTCTGTGGGACGCGGATACCAAATTCCAACTCCCATGCTCTGGCTTTTTCATAGAAAGTGGCGTGAACAAAATTGTTTTCGATTTCATAATAGTAATATTGAAAAAAACATAAAGAAGAAAAAAGTTTGAAGGAATTGAAACTACTGCGCGCATTGAAGAAGTTGAATCCTGAAGAACGGGTTAAAGGAGGATTGCACGGAAAGAACGAAGGTCGAAGAAGGGAGAAATCGCCTAGTGGGGAGAGCGGTGAATCTCTTGAGGGTGCGGACAGACACGCAATCGGCATCGAAAGATTTGACCTCTGAGATCTAGCATGGCTCAAAGTTGGCGAGTTCGGCGATCTCCGCCCACCGATCGTCTGATCACTCGCCGTAGTTACAATACGTGGCGAGTGATTAGATAGCTGAGAGAGCGTAGTGTTGAAGAGGGCACAGCGATGAGAGTCGCATCAATGCTCAAATCAACGGGCAAGGAAGGGGTCCCATTTCTCGGGTTCTGGGCCGTTTCTCATGGTTTTTCCTTCTTTCTGTACCACTCACCATCTCTACCTAATTTGAAATGGGTTGCTTTTCCATCGTAAATTCGTCCTTAAAAAGAGCATTTCCACTAACCTTCCAGTCAGAATGATGCCCACAGAAACTCGTCACTGCAGTTGCAACGTCGCGGCCATGACCAGCAGCGCGGGATCCAAACGGCTCTGTTGACATACACCCGCTTTCAGCTCCTCCACCTTGATGATTTCATAACGCCTCCCCGAGCTACGGTCAACCGTCGTGAACCAATTTCCAAAGTCTTACGACCCCCTTTCCCTTGAAGAGTCTCGATACCATACCCACCTCCCCTTCCCCTCCGCACTCAGTAACAGTTATGTACTTCGAGCAGTAATTATAATGTTCTCTGAAGAACTATTTTATTTTTTTATTATTTTTTTACCAATGTTTTTCTCTACCTCGTGCACCCACATCTTATCGTGCACCCACATCTTACGCCGGTAAATGTGCTGTATTTACTCACCTGAAAAAGTAGTGGGACAGTAAGGCGAACGACCAAGCAATACCACCATCGATGGATATGCATCTGAAATGAACCTCTCCTCACAACAAGTTCACAACACTGATACGGCTTCTGAGATTCACTCATAGACGCATGTTTACTGGTGAACTTCCATCAGGATCAACCGTTTGTTCACACTGTTCGAACGAGGGGATCGTATTTGTGATTCAAGAAAGGTGAAAGTGGCATTTTGGAGTTCAGCAAGGTTAGCATAGTGGAACGGGAGTCCGTCGAAGGGGTTGTGTTTAGGCGGGTATTTCGTCGAATTTGGTGAGAATTTTCCGAAAGTAGTGAAAATTAGACAAAATCGGTGGATTTGCCGCTTCATGATACCAAGTTGGCTCTGTCAACTGGTCTCAGAATCAAAGGGGAAAGGGGATCGTATTGGGGAGCCTTCTGAGACTGATGGTGGTGGGTGGTGGGGGATGGGAGTCGCCAAATTTTTGAAAAGGGCGAACGTGAAGGTTGACTGTGACTTCCATCCTTCCGGGGTCTATCAATTGGTAGCAGACTTGTCTGAACGGGCATCGCCTTGCCCCAGCATATCATTATGCGAGCTAAGTCGTAGTCAAATTGCCGCCACGATCTGAATGGAAATAGAATGTGTGGAGCATTCCAGAACGGGATTCATGCTTTTTCCTTTAATCATTAGCAAAGACAAAAGCTGGGGCGTTCATGAAAGTTTGAACCCAGAGTGAACCGCTTGTTGCGCAGAGAACAATGCAGGAGTCGTATTGGCCAATGGAAGAGGAGGGGTCGTAACCTCAAGTACCATTCACAAAATTAGAAGCTGCCAAGGCGTGGCTAAGTGGCAAAGGAGGACAGACTTTCAACTGCCACTGCGACTACGCACCACAGACGATTGAATGGCGCATCCTAGAGCGAGATCCCTTACTAAATTACGTCATGTGCCAGTGAAACTCCCATGCTTTTAGAACAAGTCAAAGTGGAGGAAAGTGCAGCGAATTCGGCTGATTGACCTCTGGAGTACTAATAGAAATCTATGGCAGGAGAAAGGTTTTCCTTTCAAGATAGACCTAATCTAGCATCTGCTATATATAACACTGATCTTTCTGATTTCAGTGGTCTTTACCGCTTCTCAATGTACCGAATTTGAAGAAATTTATGGCCATTTGAAAGTGAAAAGTCGCTTTCATGAGAATGGTCTAGAACAGGAGACGATTTTTTGAAAGAGTGGTCATTCACGAATTATCTTGATACTTTTTCAAAGCGTCAATCTTCTAGTTTCTAATTAGCTTAGAAAATCTGCAAAAAGTTGATAATGAAGAAAGTTATGAATGTTTGAATGATGAAAACTCGCGTGTGCACAAAAAACGGAACAACGGGACGATTTTGAAGAATTGAACATTTGCATAATTTAAAAACTTTCAAAGGGAAACAATTTGGAGTTTTTAAGCTTTTTTATCCCATCTCATGATAGACATGACCTTCAACAAAGAGATTTTATGGTCATTTAATCAATGCGAGGTATATTATACGGTTTATAAAGGAAGCAGATTCGCGAGTTCAAAAAAAGGCTGGTACGTTCTGAAAGTAGGATTTTCTGCGATTACCTACATGCCTAGCTTTACACAAAAATTTGGAAATTGCTTCTACTCAATGGGTGAAGTTCCATGTTGCCTCGATTCCCGTCCTCTGAGCGAGACAAAGCGCCGCTGTCCACGGGTGTGGTTTACTAGGACAGAAGCGACTTTTTCGCGTTTCGCAGCGCGAAACATTTTTCGCTGCGGGAACCTCAGGTCCACCGCTGATCATCAGTGGACCCTAGAGTTCCCGCAACGAAAAATGTTTCGCGCTGCGAAACGCGAAAAAAGTCGTAGTGAACACACCCCACTATCCACCACCCTCCATGTCGATGACGGCCCATACACCGATGATGGGCCTAAAATATGTAACAGGACACAACAGGTAATACATTGGGAGTCGTACTGATACCCTCCGAAAGTGAGGAGGTCGTAAAAATTTTGAAATCTGTGCAACGCACGGTTGACCCTGTTTGGGACTGACCAGGAAAGGCATTCAACTTCCCATGGAACTTTGAGATGAGACCCAGATATATCGATAGAGCTTCAAACGCTGATTACAAATATGGAAACTAAAACTGCAAAATGAACCTGCCAAGGAAGTTGTGAGCAGTCAAAGTTGGCTGGAAGTAAAGCATTACACTAGCCTCCAGGCTTTCAAAGTCGCCGTGGAGTAGTGGTAGTGCTCTCGGAATTTGCACTCCAACGGGAGGAGAGCTTATGACCTCCAGGGTGAAGAGCGAGGAGCACCACCACTGCTCCGCGGCGACTCTGAAAGCCTGGGGTGCAGCACGGCTCATGTGCAGAGCCTTTATTTGACTGCTCACAACTTCCTTGGCAAGTTCATTTTGCAGTTTTAGTTTTCATATTTGTAATCAGCGTTTGAAGCTCTATCGATATATCTGGGTCTCATCTCAAAGTTCCATGGGAAGTTGAATGCCTTTCCTGGTGAGTAGCTTGACAGAACCTATTTTCCGAGTCATTGCTAAAGACTGGCATGCATTGATGATGGTGGTTTCACTATTATTGAAAACTAAATAATATATGATTTCACGTGGTTCATGTGCACTTTCTAATTAAGCACAGAAAAGAAGATGAAAATGGAGAACTTCAAAAAAGTGGATATTACCAACCACAGCTGTCATGCAGTTTCCGAAGTGAATTCACTCACCATATTCGGCATTTCCCTTGCGGCGATACCTTACATACATAAATCAATACCCTGTTCGATTTTGCCCGTGGCCATCGATTTAACTCATCCTTGAGACCATTATTTTCATTCTCTTGGGCTGAAAGTGACATCCCAAGCAGAAGCCGTGTCGAAGTATCTATTCAGTGGTTGGGAATAGAGTAGCCCATGACTAAAACACCTGTGCCGTTGCCGCGGCTTGAAAGTGCGGGATAATGGCGCGAGAATCTCGCAAAATCAGCAATAGCGACTAATATTAAAGCAGTCTGTTGTCAGGGTCTGTTGCTTTCAATACCATTGGGATTGAAGGATGCACTAGCCCTAGTGGAGAACATATGAAGTGTGTAAACAGAACTCACCCGGAAAGCCGCAAAAAGGGCGTAAAACTCCTTAAAAATGGGTGTGGTTGAAATTTTTCGGGAACGCCCACTTGCCAGCCGTGATTGGCTGCGGAGGCATTTGCGGCCGTTTTGGGACCACAGGGACCATTCCAGCTTGATCCTTCGATGTATTGATGCCGGCTACGCTGGATTTCTACGTTTTTTCCTTCTACCTTTACCTTCAAAACATAAAACGATTTCATTATTGCGCCCAGTTGCAATTACATTGGCTATAATTGCAATTGAGGCGCATTTACTGCGGAAATGTTCAGACAACTCGTCCAACACGCGTCTTCCTCCACTGCTAAGTGGCAGAGGGGAGTCCCTGTCTAAGTCCCTGTTGCACTTTCTTTACTTTTTCTTTCATTATCGATCAACTTTTCACCTCCATTAACAATCCAAGAACGAATTCGAGGGTTTTTGCCTTTCGAATTCGTTCTTGGATTGTTGCTTTAACATTTGGACGAGTAACGTAGTGCACAGCGCATGACACGCGACGTGGATGACGGCCTACCGGCTTGTTCAAATATGTACACCTGACTTGGTGGAGCTGTGAAGCGGGCAGATCGCACAACTCGTGTGGCCCCGCCCCTTCCTTTTTCATGGTCTTTTTGGGCTTCGGGGGTTTTCTTCGCTCCTTTTTCATTTTTAGCAAAATCAGCATTCACAGCTTCACTATCAATCGCTGTGACCCCATAAATTTGATCTCGATCGCCAAAGGGTGTCCGTAGCCATTGTCAGTGAGTGCTCCCGGTCACCTTCAATACTTATGCTCTGAAAGAATTAGTTATCATTGGCGCTCTCCTTATCGTTATGCATCCCTATGTTATCAAAGTCTCTTATCCTTATATTTAGTTATAGAGAAGTTGCTCACAGTGAAGCGGTTGAAATCCATTCCCATAGTGACTTTCGACGGCCGCATTCTTTGCGATATCTGATTTCCAAGGTAAGGCGATATGGACACCTCGTTAGAGGCTCTCTTTATTTCAACAATATTTCGACAAATCCATCCCTGGTAGCGTTCATAGTTCGCTCAGGCGATCGATTCAAAAAGAGAAGTACGCGTATCGATCAGGCGATTAAGCGATCACTCAGAGGACTGACTGAGGGAAAACAATATATAAGTATGCATTCATACTCGCCTACTTGTCTAATCGCTTGATCGAACCCATCCTTTCCTGCATAGGCTAGCCGCTGAATCCCCTAGTCGCCCATTCGCGTGTACGATCGCGAGCCTGCCTTAGGCGCTCATGTCATCAGGGGGGGGGGACATCCAAGTGAGTAAGCATTAAGGATGGAAAGGGACTCCAAGACAGAATGCAATATTTGCTTCCCTGGCCTTTTTTCCCGCTGCCGTGCTTAATCCTGGTAGCTTAATATCGCGGTTGAAGGCCGTTTTTGTGTCCCCCTCACTCAATGCCATGAGCGTCCTGCCTTGCTATATTTCGTGAATCTCTTCATTATATGAAATTATTG
>MU896533.1:0-11621 GCA_036418205.1 Ostertagia ostertagi | reverse complement strand
AAAAATGAATTTTCTAGAAAACAACCAGCATCCATATCAGACAGCCTAATAGATGCATCTCTATAATAACCTCATTATACATATTCTACTAGGCTAGTAACCTCATTATATACTACTAGGCTAGGAAAAAAGTCGTCAAACATTTTTACAGTTTGTGATTTTATTTTTGAATTTTTTAGTAACCACAGGCTCAATCAATGGTACTTACAGGTGGGCAGAAAAGTTTGCCAAAACGGTTTTCCGTCATTCTCTATTTTTTGCCGGAAAAAATCGGTAGTGGCCTTGGAAATTTTTTTGAATATCCTGATTTTTAAGACTTGAGGATATAAAAACACTAGGGAACATAGTATATCAATCTTTGGAGGGCGTTGCTCTGCGAGAAAAAATAATGCCCTAAAAATCGTTTCGGCGAACACTTTTGACCGCTACTGTATGTTCAACGCCCACCACTTGCACGCGACGCTCAGCGATAAAGCTTTCATGCTCCTTCTACGCAACGTAGACGGCTGTGAGTCGGAATAGGGCCACCTTGTCGTCGGATTGAGTTGATCGTCGAGTTTTTTTGAACGGAGATGAAAGTTCCGGACTCAAAACATGTGGTGCGTCATCTAGGCAATACACAGAGTGGAGCAACGAGCTAGGCGCTGAGACCCAATCGTATTACTGGCGTTGGTGAAACTCCAGTTCGGGGGGCCACTCCATTTTTTCTCCAATACTCAAGATAAGGATTAGAGGGCTCACGACACGTAATCGACTCATTTAAAGTAGACTTCTGATAAATATTGGTGTAATGGGTGAGAAACCCTGAAACGTTTTCACATTTCCGCCTGCCATGACCCAAGGGAACGGTCCTGGACCAGGAGAAAGGACACCTCCGCAAAGGGCTAAGGGTGCAGGAGCTCCAGGGTGGATCACCTGTGCAGAAAAGTGGATGGGATGTGGGCAGGTAGTGTGGAATGTAGGACATCCACCGGTCCTTATCAAAAGTACGCTCGAAATGAGTCGTTCACTTATTATCTTATCCGTAGTGTTCGATAGCCCAAAGAACTGCTCTCTAGTACTACGGATAAGATAGCAATGGAGTGGCCCCCCCGAACTGGAGTTTCACCCTGACGTTTGTGACGAACTAAATTGGGCAAATGTTGGAGTTTTCCAGAAGAGGTTTCCTCAGCCACAGCGGTACCGATATTGAAGAATTTCCGGTTGAATTTCTCTAACAATATCAGTGATAAAGATTTTGCGTGCGGTTGATGGCGTAGGAGGTCGACGGCGTCGACTCAGGTGGAGTACGCTAAATGAGGAATGGCATTCCTACTAAACGTATTGCGGCCACTGTTGGTCGCCATCGCGAAGACGTAACCGCACAGAGATTCATGGGATGTTGACCTATAAAAGTAGCAAGATCAGATTGAAAAGTGGCCGAAGTTTTTGTGCCCCTGGTAGTGACTGTTCGTCTATCTATCCCACGGGTGGAAGCAGCGAAAATGTCCTCCTATGTGCTGCTCATAAGTTTTATCTAGACATCTTAAGGTTAGGAAGAAAACAAGAAATATGTGGTGAGTGTTGTGAATCTCGCTTTCCAACCAAATATTTATGCTTACCCTTCGATGATCGATTGGCTTTTCCTCTTCAGTTGCGCCTTCAGTGCGTCCATCTTGATCTCACATCTCTTGCACAGGTTCTTGGTGTTGTCGGAGAGGCACGAGGATATCATAAAAGCGAACACAAGCGCAATGATGAGAGCGAATTTCATTTTGAGCGCTCTTCTCGACTGTGATTAGTCTGAGAACGAGATCAGATGCGATAATTAAGAATGATAAATGAAGATGATTCTCTGAAAAATGGATTGTCCGTGACAAAGGAAACGAAACATCAAAATGTGGCCGTTGATATTCCCTTCTAGAAAACCCCACGCTAGGAAGCGCATTTGCCAACACGCTATCCTCCGATGATCAGTCATTTCTGGGAATATTCCTTTTACCAAGGCAACCCGGCACAAAATAATCCACGCTAGAGAGCGTATCCGACAATCCCAAGTACCTCCGATCAGTCCAGATGGACTTCACAGCGCCGCGCTGGTACTTGGGGTTGTCGGAGAGACATGAAGCGATTAAAAACGCGATTGCATGCGCCAAGAAAAGAGCGACGTTCGTTTTGGCATAGCTATATGCCTAGGCGATGAGTGCTGAAGCTTCCTACCACACAAGCCCTCAATATGCTTAGGACGCCCTAGGTTTTTATACGTAACTCGATTTTAGGTGATAAAAGAAATTCATGTCTAACCAGGAAAGGTCATTTGGTCAACCCGGCCATTTGAAATGAGATGTATATGTATACGCGCCTTGGGACGAGCTCAAATATGTGTTCCTTATCTGCTGAACTCTTCTCTGAAAGGAATTATGAAGCAGAAAAGCGCAGGGGCTGTGGTCGAGGCTCACGAAAAAGAGGTCAGGGGATCGACTCCCTGGCGAGTTTGTTCTTTTGCCGTTTGCAGTAAGATAGCTAGGAAGACTCCTAACATCGCTAGTCCAACATGCTTGCGTATAGTTAACAGTACAAAGAATTTAAGGGCAATTAATAACGAACTTGGGCGGCATCGCTCCTCACTACTTTGGGCGCTTGTAGCGCAGGCGCCAGGCATTTTTGCTTCGAACAAGTATGATATTCGTAATCAGGGAGCCAGACTCTCCCTTTGAGCAAACTTCTAGCGAATTCTGAAATTTTGACCTAACCTCGAAAATTTGGGCAGTCACTTACTCACCGATCCACCAATCCATTACAAAAGGCTGGCACTTGGGTAGAATAAACCTTTTAAACACTTTTCATAATAGACAAAAATTGTGTCTGGCTTGCCCGTCTGCATCATCCAAAGATCTGCAAGCCATTATTTCCTAATACAACACCTTCTCTCCCTTTCCCCGTCGTCCATGATTGGTCAACCCAAAAAAGTGGAGTTTGAGGAGTGGTAATCCCATCACTGCTCCGCTTTTTCTCAATTAGTTCGTGACCTCAGATTTGGCGAAAAACTCGTTTTAGGGGTAGTTTGATCCCCTGAATACGAATATCGTACCTACTTGCCACGGAAAAGCATAGCACCTGCACTACGGGCACCATGGGCACTCACAGACAAGTAGTGCTTAAATTTAAGAGAGCTTGCAAACTCTTCGTAGATGTAGCGTCGGGCGACCGTTGGTAAAATAACGGATTCAAAAAGGCTTTTCAGCCATGTTGGAAAAAAGCAAAACACCAAACCCGGGAGGAATCGAACCCACGACCCGCTACTTGAGAATCAAGGCCGCTACCAACTGCGCCACTGACGCCACGGTTCTCCTTTCGATACTTTTATAATGCAGCTAACATGTGATTGCAGGCAAGACACTGAAAATCAAGGGCGGCAACAAAAACCCTCCGTAACTCCTTTCAGAGAAGAGTTCAGCAGATAATGAAAGCAGATTTGAGCTCAGCGTCTCATGCTGCGTACAGAAATGTGCACCACATTTCATTTGGCCGGGTTGGCCATTTGACCTTTCCTGAAAAGAAAACGAGATCCTGAACGGATGAGTGCACGCGAAAGTGATACTTGCAATCGCTTTTGTATGTTCTGAAAACGGAAAACAGCCAAATGCTCTGAGCAACTGCGCCGGATCGCTTGAAACAGTGGCTAGAATAAATAGCCCGATATTTCCTATTCTGAATATTTCGCATAGACGGCAACCGTAAAATGTTATTTCGGCCGGTAAATGTTAGATCGTAAAATTTTCGTTGCACATTATTGGTCGTGATGCGAAATCGTGAATTTCCATAACATAAAAATCCGTTCGAGAACAGCAAATGAACATTTTCTCGCTAGGGAGGCAACAACCAAATGCATGCTTAACCCAGTGGTGAATTTAGAGTAAGCTTATCCTTGGAAACCCAATGTTTTCCAACTCTTGGCAGCGCGTCAAAAAAGCTTCTCTTCTCTTCTGTAATGGAAGAGAAACGAGTCATAAACAGAATCCACTCCAGAGGTGCCTTATGCTAGTCCACTGCTCCCCCCTCCACTCCAATAACAATGTGAGCAATGTGAGTACATCTTCCCATCACATACATAATCGTCCAACTGATCTGCCTCTATAGAAGAAGCATAAAAGCACAGCAAAACAGTGTGACATATAACGTAAAAAAGCACTGACATTTCCCCCACATTCTGCTTTCTAACATTTCTGATCCTGCTTAGATGTGATGATTTTTATTCAGAAAGGAAGAAGGTTGAACAGGAGTGGTGGAGAATGGAGCAAACTCACAGAAAAGGAGAAAAGTTGGGAAAAGAAAATAGTAAATAGAAAATAGTAAATAGAAAAGAAATAGTAAATAGAAAATAGGCCTGCCCAGGATCAAATTGGTGTGTTTATTGCGCGCGAAGTTGAATGTATTGGTGCGAATTTGGGCTGGAAGTAAAATACGAAAAAACGCTCAAGGTTGAGGGCTCACTCACCTACGAAGCCAGCTGTGCTAAGGCAATGAGAGACTAAGCGCGGAGAGGAGAGTATGAGGCGAGAGAGCGCAACAGATGAGAGGGCGCCAGACAACAGCCTGATAAGAGAAAAAATTGCAGCTGCTGCAGCTTACTTTGCAAGGCCCTAGCGCTCTTGTCGGTTGATTTCCGTGCACGGGAATGCCAAATCTGTAATTGTCCTCTACGGGTTTGCATAACGGAGGGAACTTGTTCACAAGACTTCTGGGCTGTGCCTTTAAGGCAGAACAGTAAGAATACAGAGTTTGAGGTATATTCAACAATAACAAAACAATTTCTATAAAAATCAAACCCAGCAATTACCAGAGGACATTCAGTGGCCACCAGAGTGAATTAGGTGCCTCAGTGCTCCGAAATATTTATTTGAGATAGGGTTAAATTATATATCTGAAAAAACCAAATCTAAATGTCGTAATTGTGTTGGAAACTTCACTGTTTATAGGACATCTCTACTCGTCCCACGTACACTACCTTTGAACGGTATTATAGTGGCCATAAATTTGGCAATAGAAAGTGTTTGTTGCTGAGAGAAAGCGATTTTATAGCTTCGCACGAAATTCTGCCGCTGTTCAGCCGACATGTTCGCTACCGTATCCGTACCAAAGCTCAGTTGTTTCATGATAAGAGGGCATCGGGAAGTAAAGAAGAGGTGGTCAGTGATGCAAGGATGAAGCGAAAAATCTAGGAGAATGGCCTGAAACCTGCAACGTGGGATCCCTTTCTCCTTGAGACAACTCTCATAGGCGCTGATGTCACCACCGGTGAATGTAACCTCTGCTTCTCTGCTAAAACGGCTACATTCCAAAGGCAAGGGATTTGGCACTCGATGGACGTGTAGAGCCGAAAACTGTTTGTTTCGCAAATATCAACGAGGAGGGGGGAGTGCTTTCGGTCTAGTGGAAGAGAGGTCGTAAGCTCAAGGGGCCGTCACAGAATTTCAAGGTTTCAAAGCACAGCGAATTGGCGAATGAGTACAGACCACTACTAAGAGCAGAGAGGGCATGGCGCAACCCAGAGCATGAGTTCAGTTCGCTTAAAACTACCACAGATTTTTCCAGAGTTATCAAGATGCTCTCAGACTGCATCAGAGTTTCGGAAAGTGCAACGAAGTTGGCGGATTGACCTCTAGAGCCGTAATAGAAAATTCTGATGGAAAAATCCGTTTGAAAGCTTTCAAGATCAAATTATTTATCAAGCAGTGATTGTAGAATTGCAGTGGTCACCAATGCTCTCCACTGTACCGATCTTGAAGGAACTTGTGGACGTCCAAAGGTTTAGAACACGCGATCAGGAATTGGGGAAAAATTAACACTGGATACCTTTCAGAGAGTGATCTTTTAAAAACCTGAATTGCTTTTTTGAAAGTCCTCATTTCATATTTTTCTAACGTTGGAGATCCGCAAAAGTTTGGGTACGAAGGAAGTTATTAACACCTGAGTGTTGAAAACTCGTGTGCGCTCCACATATGGAACAAGTGGGCGATTTTGTGAAATCCATTTACACAACAGCTCTTCAGAAAGAAATCAAGTTGAATTTATAAATTTGGATTTCTCTTCATATAAAATCATAGGGAAAGAAAGATTCTAAATAGAGCCGTAGCACTTCACGGTTTGCCTTCTTTTAGTGGAAGATGAGATTTTGTCTTTTCAAAATAGCTCGGTGGTCTTCTGGAGTTGAGTTCTTTGATATAAAAAACACGTCTTTTTATGCAGAATGTTGCAAATACCCCTATTTGATGAAATTTCATATCATCATCATCGATTCATCATTCTCTGTGCGAGACGGAACGAGACGCACAGTAGCCACGCCACGTAACTTCACACGCTTCACCTCTTATGAGGGTCCCGAAATCAGTGGGGTAATAAAAACATTTTAGAAAGGTTAAGGGTAACACAGTGGATGGACTGATATCCTCGAAGGATAGGATTTAAAGTTGGGCAAAAGGACCGGCTGAACATCGCGGCGCCGTGCAGCTGGTCCTACTAGGCCACTAGGTGGTACCTCGGTTGCTGAAACATGAACACGTTTCCGCACCTAGAGGCCGGCTCCTGTTTACCAGGTGACTTTTCCCCTTCGTGCCAACCGCAATTTACTCGTGGCCATGTGGTCAGGCCTAAACTGAAATTTCGTATGATCGTAATTCGAGAAAGAATGACGTCTAGTCAGAGGAAACCCATCGAATACGTGCAACCTGTCTACCTGATGTTGGTCCTCTCAATTGTGTCATCTGAGAACATCGATGCAGACTCTGACGATGTTCTCCTTGCCTGAAAGCACGCGTTGTAGGAATGTGGCAGAGGAATGGTATTTTTCACAAAACAGTAAGACTCTTCGACAGACCACAGCGATGCTTACTACTGCGAGTTTCTTCAAGGTAAATGTTCATTCAATTCGTTGTGCTCTCTTTCCCAACTCACGACTTCATCGGCGTGATTAGATGATTGAAGTGCGGCTGATCTTCACCACTCCTACAATCCGAGCCCTGCGAAGGAGCATGGCCTACAATCTGAACAGCATCGTGCCTGGAGGGAGAGAAAGCGAATTCTTTCATAGCTCCCTCAACAGAGCAAAGGGTCTTCAACAAAGCATGTTCGAATTTGAATTTCAAAAAAGAATTGTTCAGATTTGAATCCGAGCCTAGGGCTGCAAGGAATTATAGGCGAATTTGTTACACAAAAGAAGTCATATTTTATGATAATGCGTTGTTCGTCTCCAATGTGATGAGCACTAAATATTCCGCTCCGTTGTAAAGAAAAAATACTGCTGAAACTTTGGAGAGGCATAAATAGCATTTGACATTCAAATCCATATAAACTTCCGCAAATGTTGCTTTCGTGTTTCCTAAAACTTGAATTCGCTCTTTGCCTATTGTTTCTTTAAGCTTTTCTGGTAATTAAATCGGCCTCGATTGTTGTATTCTCAACTAAACAGGAAAGGATGAAGGGTCGAAGTGGTCATATGAATATGAGACAATGTATCGCGGTATGTGGTTTCGACGCTGATCTCGAATCTTCTTCCCAATTCTGCCAACTGCCAAAATATTCGCTGAACGGAGTTACGGAAATTTTTTGTTCCCCACGTAGCTCTGACAGAGTAAGGAGTCCACCTCAGCAGTAGTGGCGTTTGAATGAAGCATCGTGGGTCAACAATTGGGTGCTGGTGACCCAGCGGCTAGAGCGGTAGGCTTTGGAGTCGGTGGTTTGGTCCACTCGCGACATTTTCCTTTTGCATTTATTGTGATTGACCATTTGGCAGTAGTGAAACATGATTCCTTCATCATTGGTCAGCCCTACTTGCTTTTGGATGAGTTTGAGGTCGATAACTTCGAAATTTTTCCCAACTTCCGCATGCCATTAGATAAGGTTAACACATTGCAGCCCGCGTGCATTGCCGGGTATGCACGCAGAAACTCCCACATCTGACATTTGTGCATCGCCGGGTATGCACATCTATATTTTGCTCCCAAATGAACCTTTTCCAGTACTTTTTCTTTGTTGGCCTCATGAATCTACAGAACACGTGGCATGTGGACAACTTCGATTTCTACCGATTTATGACGCTTCGAAGGCATGAATCAATTTTCAGTAATTCAACACTTAACCCTTTCGGACCTGAATTTTTCCCCGTGGAGAAATTTTTCTTCTAGCTATTGTTTATTACTTGTGAGCATATAGGTATCATTATGGCGAAATTTGGAAGCTATTCGATCACAAACAAAGAAACTAAGAAGCTTTGAAAATTGGCCCACCTTCTTAGTTTTTAAGCTTATGTCGAAACAATTCGAAATTTCATAGTTATGCCGAAAAAGTTTATAATCTTGCATAACATTATAACCCATAATTTTGATTTAGGAATGATCTATAATATTTTTAAGAAAAAGTCACACTTACTTGGCCGGTTGCGGGGGCCAGCGCCCATTCATTCTTGCATTTGTACACAAATACTTTTAATACTAACAGCAACACACAATGAAATGGCAGGTTTAGCTCATAATTAGGAAGGGGAAGGTTGAGTGAGGCAAACTTCAACAGGATTAGGAAACCATGTTATTTCAGCGCAATGCAACGTAAGAATTTTTGGTGTGCGCAATGCACCGCCAACGCCGAAAGGGTTTAAAACATATCAGATTTCAATGAGCTAGTATTTGAACAAATCTCACATTATACAAGTTCTATGCTACACTGCGTTTCATAAATATAGGTCCACCCTAATTTTTTGCTATTCCAAAGTTGCTGTGCATTTTTGGAAAATGCCGCTATTACCAATAGTTTCCCCATAACGAAAAACCTTGATACTTGATTTCTGGAGAAATCTCGATTCAGAATTATTAAAATATCTTCCTTAGAACGTATTTTCACCGTTTCGCAAATATGACTACACATCACTTGTCGAGAGATTTTACTATAACGAAAAAACGTCACGAATTTTCAATAATGGGATGACCCCCCAATAATCATAAGGAACACAATAATACGTTTTGAAATGCTGGTAGCCAAATTAGCTATTACAGTAGGATCGAAATTCGTCTGGGCGCCGATGATCGACCTTTTCAGCTTTTCGGCTGTTCCATTTTGCTTTACTTTGCTGTGGAACTTTATAACAATTAAGGCCCAATGATTCTCTATTGGAATCTAATTCAGATAACATGGTGGCCACCAGATAACTGCCACATTTTTTCCTGCAATTCCATCTGGCGCGGAGGGACCGGCATGGACAGCCGCGTTATCGTGTGTGAAAATCAAGGATAGAGGGGATCCTTGTTGAAAAAATGGTAAGACTCGCTTCGAAAGAACTTCACGATACCCTGTGGAATCTTTGTGAACGGAAACAAAAGCGAGCTCTAGCTACTCAGTCGTTCAAAGGTGCCTCAAACCATAAGGGATTCACCGCCGAAATTACGTTACATTGAAACCATCTGCGATTTTCACGCGATCATCCTGTACCCTCTTTTTCTGCCATATCCACCTAGAATAAACTTTTCCACGTCGATCTCAGACCACCTGTAGAACGAAACAAGGAGGTAGAGTCCAAGATCGCGAAGGGTCTTAACAGCCACACCATCGCTCATTAAGTTGAGCCCTTTTCCACGGAGAAATGGAGACTTGCGATCTTGTAGCGCTCAAATAATCTTGGAACGCTCTTCATCAATCCGTTGAAGATGTTATTGCTCTGCTGGCTTACTCACCACACGGTGGTTTTGCTCACGGAAGGCCGCATTTCAGTACGGACTTTGTTCGGACTCCTTGTATAATTCGAGAGAAGACACCCAATTCCTCCTAAATTTTGAAGGAAACGCAGTCTTTATTACCTAAGCGACTCTTCTCTCCGCACTGACCAGGATTTTGCACATAGTCGCTTATGCAGTATGAGCCGGCCGACATGGGAGGAAATTCTGCTCCTCAGCTATCCCACTTCAGTAAGTGCTCTAGCTTGAGCTTGTTACTGGGAAGAGAGGCGAATAACACGAGGTATGGTAAACTCGATGTCGACTGAGCCCACATATTTCCCCGCTTCCCTGATTCCCTTCACGGATCGTGAGAAATGGAAACTTTTTATGAGTGGCCCGATATTCATGAAACGGTGAAAATTCGTTCTAAAAAGTTAATTGGGTTACTTGAGGGGGGAATTTGTCAGAAAAACACTATGAAGGTTTTCCGTGATGAGGAATCTAACGGTGATAGCAGCATTTCCAAAAAATGCACAGCAACTTTGGGGTAGCAAAAATTTAGGGTGGACCTATAATTATGAAACGCAGTGTATACTCGGCTTCAGAGTTTGAGCTTCCTTGGCAATTATAAACAAGTTGATATCAGAAAATTCTAATCAACAAGTCTATTAGTTACATACTTTTCAACAATCTCAACAGACAAGAAACAACGAAATTAACATTTTGAATGATATTTTTGGAAACAAATAAGGCAGTAGTATTTTCGACAACGACTGCATTTAGAGGAAACCTGCTTAGCTTTCTTTCTTGCTTGTAGAAAATACGCACGAAAACAAGTAAAGCACTTCTTGAACTAAAAAACTCGTGAAAACAAGCAAACTGATAAAAAAGACTCAAATTCATATACAAAAATGGGCGCTCCCGCGCCTTTCGATGATTGCCCATGTGGGTCCCGCAACGAAAACCCAGAAAATGTCCCACATATGACATTTGAGCATCGCCGGGTATGCACGCACGCAATCCAGCCAATCACACATGTGCGACATGCGCCAAAATCGGCACGGGCGTCAATGTAAGGTGCGCTAGTATACGGTAGCGCGCGCTTCAGCCGTTTTTGAGTGAACGAATGTGAGATCTGTGTTCAAGTAGTCCAATAACTCCTGGGGCCGATTTCTAGAAAAATTCGAGATTTTGAATTAACTTCGGAAAAATGGGCGAGTCACTCATTGATGCTGCATTCATTGATCCATAGCCGTTACTTCTAGGGTTGACCTATCTTGACGACGGTGAAATTAAATTTGAATTTGAATTTAAATTTGAAAATAATACCATGTGGGTGTTGAGATCACGCGAATACAAAACCATGCACTGTTTTATACTCTTCAGAAACAAAAAAAGAACAAAACTTGTATCGTCTCAAGGCTATATACAGTGCGTACCAAAAGTATGTGACCAGGGTGAACCATCGCTCTCTGCTGTGCGAGAGTAGAGGCGATAGCCGATAGTACGCGCGGAGAGCACAGACGGCTCGCGGGTGGTGAGAGACAAAAGAAAATCATTTTCGAAATCAGGGTGTCGAATTACCTCTACAGGCAAATTTACGGTAGTTTCTAAGGTATACAAAATTACACTGCACGGACGGTGGTTTTTTACGTGATATCGGCGGGGCTTCATCCGCCGGATTTAGGGCATTTCAAGTTCTGTAATTTCGTTAGTACATATTAGGTTGATGCATAATTATTGCGGCTTTTTTCGCGCGTTCTTTTCTCGAGAAGATTGGCGTTTGAGTTTCTGTTTTTTTTCATGAGAATATTCTTCTTTCTTCCATTAACAGAAATGCTTATCGGAAATTGTCCTCATCTTCACCACACATGCTTACTACTTCTATAAATGTTAGAAGGCGGCGGGGCCATTCCGCGATCTCATCAAACTTCTCAG
>MU896526.1:0-13879 GCA_036418205.1 Ostertagia ostertagi | reverse complement strand
AGGTTACACTTCTGTGCGCGATTCCACCCAGGTCGCAGCTCAACACCACGAAATCAGTTTTAAGAATGGGTCGAATGAAGGCTTTCTGTTTGCGTGATGTGCTATCACAAGTTTTGAAGCTTCAATATACACTTTACCTCATTAGAAGCTCCAGATCTGTTGTGAATGTCGCCCTTCTGATGATACACACGATACCATGGTTCAAATTCAGTTGAAACAAAAAACGTGATTGGGCAGTCGGCGCATTGTTGAACTCGGGTGCCCCCTCCCCAAAGAGTTTCACAATGCGCCGACTCCGGGATGATTCGATTGTGAAGGCATTTAAAGGCACAACACAGGCAAAGGTCGTGTGAACGATTCCCTTTGGTCTGTAGGATAGACCCTAGAGGACAATCACAGATGTGGCATTCCCGTGCACGGAAACCGACAAGAGCGCTAGGGCCTTGCAAAGTAAGCTGCTGCAGCTGCAATTTTTTTCTTTTATCAGGCTGTTGTCTGGCGCCCTCTCATCTGTTGCGCTCTCTCGCCTCATACTCTCCTCTCCGCGCTTAGTCTCTCATTCCCTTAGCACAGCCGATTAGGAAGGTGAGTGAGCCCTTAACCTGAGCGTTTTCGACGGATTCTTTTCCTTTTTCTTCACTGCCGGCCCACTTCGCACCAATACATTCGCATTCGTGTGCAAGAGCCACACCAATGTGATCCTGGGGCATGCCTTTAATGCAATTTGCCTATATGTATTTATAATATTGTACGCAGCCAGTTGACTAGAAAGTCACTGCTGTTATCGTCTCAAACAAGCCTGGCTATTTGAGTCACAGCAGAATGGTGAAGTTTTTGTTTGCCCAACCGGAAACCTATCCTCAACTTAACCCCTGAAACATGCGCCTATTCCGCCGACAGCGTGGCGCTACACAGCCTGCTATAATACTCACACCTCTCAGTGCTGCATAGCCCGTTGGGGTTAAATCCTGCTATCACACATCCATTGTTATTTGCACAAGTCTTATGGAATTTCTTATCACTTTCACGTTCACTGAGAAGCTGTTGCAATACAGCATAAATTGGGCATTTTCGAAGCGGGAACTTTTGAAGCACATCCCTTGAAAAGAGGTACATAGATAGACAAACGTTCTTTGAATTGCGATTTCATAAGTGAATAATGATCAGTGAGGACATAGGTAGAAATTTTTGTGGAGCACTGTGTTATGTTGAAAGTGATTGTGAAACGGTATTGACGACAACTCCTCTATTTTGTGTCTGAGATTAAAGGAATCATACACGGATAAAGCATGGTTCTATCCCAGCCATAAATGACTGGTTTAATACTGGTTTTGAAGCTATCCACTTAGACCGAAAACAAAAAAAATTGTTTTTGTTTTTGTGACTTCGAAAAACCTGAGGGACTGTTCAATTTGCCGCCGTACGTCTGACACGAATTCTGGCAGCGAGAACGATCCTACTGCTTTCTCAGAATGCCGTCACGAGGAACTCTTTTTGGCTTTATCCACCTAGAAACCTAGAAAGAACTTTTCTCCCTGCATCTTATCTGTCGAGCATTTTATCTCTTCTCCGAATTCGAATGCTTTAACCGAATTCCATGCTTCGCCTGACACGTGGCCACCCCAAGGCCACTTTTTTCCATGCCTTCCCTCAGTTCCGCCCCCCTACCCTCGACCGTCCAGATCCATAGGTTTTTTCTTTTCGGAAACTTAACTTCTTGCGTGAAAATTTTCAATGTCTAATTTTTCTCTATTGATCCAACTGACACATTCTCTTATTAAATTAATGCATGATTATTCCAGACGACTGCTTCACACACTAGAAACTTTTGAAAGAAATCTATGTCTTGCAGACGTAACCTGGTGTGAAAGAAACTGTCATATGTCAACCTTAAATAAAAAAGTGAGGCTCTGCAAGAGATTATATCAATGCATAGTCCTTTGTATAGTCCAGGCTCTGTGGTATCGCCTCTGTACATCCGGAACACATTGTTCTGAACGTATATTTCTTTATCTTACGATGTTTCCACTGAAAACATTTCAGTTCACAGATAGAGCACTCTATTTTGGTCATATCCAACAAGTAAAGGTCTTCAGGTCACTATAGTCATTCAAGATGGAATTGTGCGTCTGTGTAAATCGTCCTTTTTGAACATAAGTTTAATTGTGCCACTGAATCTGCTGAACAGTCCTCAGAACGAAGTTAGAAACCCAGACGCTAGAGAGATAGGTCCCCTTGCGGGTTTATTCCTTAGCTTTCTACGCATTTTTTAGAAATTCTTTCATAAGTTTTGAATGAGCTTACGATGACGTTTTTGGCAACAGCTGGTCCTTAGTTTGCCCATGGCTCGAGCATGCACCAATTAGACACGAAGTTGGTCTACCGCAACACCTTGCACGCTAATGTGGGCCGGCATCAATGACTTTGCAATTCCAGCAAAATCCCATACAGGCCGCGGACACGAACTACACTGCGTTCAATAATAATACAGCCACCCATAATTTGTTCGAAAACTCAATGTTTATAGAGTTTCTAAAATGTATGCTATAGACAATGTACACCATTTCATTGCCGATCCTCATAGGTCCTTCATGTGGGGTGCGTGTACAGGTTGAAAGATCTCTAAGCGATCCGCAAATGGGGCCAAAATCTCTATCGGTCGCAAGGTTCTCCTTGCCATTTCCCCGAACTCACCCGCTAGCTTCCCTAAAACTTGCATGGCGCATACCGTTCGTCTCCGCGTCGTAAATCGCATAGTCTGACGCCCCACGTACGCCGTTCAAACTTTGTTACGTCTGCACTGCTTAAAAGTTACCGGAACCGCATCGTGGAAGCATATGCACCACCAAAGCAATTTACATTTGGCTGCCAAGGAAGCGAGATGTGGCGCTTTCACGACGAAAGGTGCGCTGGTTGCTGAGCAGGACTTCGAAAGCACTCCGCCCCCAAAAGCGATCCGCCCACTAGTTTAGTTGGTGATTTGGACGAGCTGCGTTGCCAGCAGCGGCACAACTGGAGCAACTCGACTGGAGCATGGATTGGCATGCTGTCCACCAAAATTTTGATTACAACGTTTTCATACGTGCGTTTTTGAGCTGTTTCCCGTTCATTGGATGGAAAACCAACGCTCAAAAGGGTCTCGTTCTGTTTTTTTGCCGGTGCGGGATTTCTCAGCTTTTTCGGCACATCTGTTCCAGTTGAGCCACCAGGTGCGTAGCAACAGAATCGTCCGGAGACCCGCGCTTGTGTTCGCGGCCGCGACGCCACGACTATAGTGGACGAGTTGAGCGTCACTTGATTTGAATTAGAGGGACGCTATACCCCACTGCTCCCTTTGACATTTCGGTCAATTACCTCTTTCTTTCTTCATCATTCTTCATTACCAAGGTATCGCTGTTTATTGTGTTTTCATACGATATTCTCTAGCACTTCTTTTCCACCCTCGGACATACTATATCCAATCCTACTAAGTGTAACTTTCGTTTTTTTGCTGTGTTGATCTGATTACCTCAACTCAATTTTTTTCTTGGTTTTTCACATGCGAACTGCTAATTCAGGGATTCGTAACTTATACTCACTATTTGCGGGAGGAGTGGGGAATGGTTACTTCGGGCGTCCTACATCTGTCAGCAGTTTTGATTGCCGTTTGCAGTGGATCGCAATTTTATCAAAATGTTAGACAAGCTCAATGACGTAAGTTTTTACTGACTTAGATACAACCAGTAAGATGTCCTCATCATGATCATGGTTACATCCTTTTTCTCCGTATTTCTCCGATCTTCTTGCCGGTGAACCTCCAGGTCGGGAGGGGGTCTGCCTGTTATCTTTCCATAGTACGAGAGAGTACTCCTCTGGACTTCAACCTTATCGATAAGATATTAGGTATGACTCATTTCATCTGCACTTTGTTAAGGACCTGTGTATATCCCCGTCATACGCAAATCCTGCTCAGATCCTGGGCAATTTGTGGCATATGATCGTCCACCCTGGGCTCCTACACTTGCGCGTAGGGAAGGTGTCCATGCCCTAGTCCATGACCATTTCCGTGGAACACAGCAGGCCGAAATCTGGAAACACCTTAAGGGGACTTCCAAATTACACCACTTCTTATCAGAAGTAATCTCAAATAAATCGATTATGTCAAAACTTTTATCCTTTATTATATTAGGAAGAGTACAATGGTTGCCCCTCTCCCTGAACTGGATTTCACACTTCGTTGCCACTTCCATTTTCTTCTGTCCTGTCACTGGTGTTTTCTTATGACTCCATTCTTCGTACCTTCATCCCCGTTTATTTCATTTTGTTTCTTCCTTGTAGCCCCTAATAATGTATAGTTATTACCCCGAATCGCAATTGAATTTCTTAATCCAATCTCGAGTTTATTCAGTTTCTTCTACAAGCTACCTTGTATAGCCATTTAATTGTTGTCAGTAAGACAGCTTTCGCAATTAGTGACTCTTGCTGATCACACTTACTACCAGCTGATTGTCAGCAGAAGCTTGGGACTGTACCTTGTAGTCAATAAATGTAGAAGGAGACCCACGTCTTTATAGGATTCATCTTATTTGTCGTCTGCGCAATGTGTTTCATACTACGTATGGTACGCAGCTGTTATCATTTATGTTTTCGTTATGTGCTGGGCTCATCCGCGTGATCCAACGGAGAAGGCGGTATGTATTTGTATTGTGTAGATGCTCACGGTTTTCATGTGGTTTCTGTGGTAACATGGCTTAACGAGGCTCCTGAATTGGATAGCTCCTTTTTCAATCGCCTTACTCTGTGGTGGTTTAATCCCGTCCATTGGAAGGATGCTCTAGAGTTCTTGAGGTAAGTGAAAATTAGTTGATGAGTGCGTGTGATATTTTTGGTTTTCGTAATGGTCATTCATATACATTTTTTATTTTCAGCCCGGAGATCTCTTCGAATTGAATAAGGGAGGTACAACGAAGTATCTGAGTGAACTATGGGAAAAGCACTGGCACTACCGGTCCCTGTTTACTTGCTCTCCTACGGTTGTACTTATAATGAACTTTGTCATTCAGATTGCTACAACAAAATGCGATCTGGCAAGATTGTAGGTAAGTTTCAAACAGAACATTTAGTTTTTGGTCATGGTAGATCGCTCACGCGTGGAATCGCGAGACTGATAGCCGTAGCACTTATGCCCCCATAAGAGGAAGTTCCATTCCTTGACTGTTGACAAGTTCTACTCGCTTCTCTTTCAGAAAAGGTAAGAAACCGATGGATGTAGCACTTTCCTTGATCTATTCACACGGTCCTTTTGCATTGCTAGCTGCTAACTCAATGACTGCTTGAACTCCTAAAGATACTCTTATCTTATTTCAGCCAGCTCATTGGTTTCGTGCGTGTCTAAACCGGAATTCATTCTTTGGATTGTTCTATCCTACTCTATACTAATTGTTCGCCGCGTCGGAGGTAATCGCACTATTGGACCTTATCAGATTGTTGGGAAGTAGTTTTTTATCCGATCCAATGTTTAGGTCCGCTCAGTCGTTCTTAGTTCGTATTTCTACATCATGTCCCGCATGGGAATCAAATTCCAAACCGCTCTGACTGATTTCTCCAACACCGCCACGTTGGTTCCCACATTGCTGACTATTGGAAACGTTACTGTTGTTTGTAGACCACTAGATAAAATGTAAAAGCCCGGCATGCAGTGAAACTGTCAAAATTTTTTGTTGATAATAAATGTTGATTAGTGAATGTTTTGTACATGGTGCGTCCACAACGAGTGTGGTTCACTAGGACAGAAAGTGACTTTCGCGTTTCGCAGCGGGAACCTTTTTCGCTGGTAAAGCAGCTTCAACAGAAGGTTTGAAGCTTCGTTCAAAAACTCCAACGCCGAGTTGTTCCCCCGACTACAAACCGAATCTAATTAAGTACGGGAAGGTGGCGCTAACAAGAAAGTGGCTTCAAGAATGAGAAGCAAACTGCAGCTATGATAAATCCACCCCCTCCCCTTTTACTGAGCCGACCGAACATGGTATTGAAAAGAAATGTTTCCTTAGTTCACGCTGCTTTAAGAAATAGCTTGCGCCGATGCACCTATACAGAGAAAATATCACTAAAGCCAATCTGAGACTTCACAACTTCTCTTGAGTCAGGTAGTTGGCAGCAAACTTGTTCAGTGGGACAGACCTACTCATAGACATACCTCGCAGTTGACCCTCAAAATGTTTGTATAGTCACAAGGCACAATCGCCCCATCAGTCAGTGGCCAAATGACTGGAAGGAGGTGGGAGTGTGAAGCAACGAAATGAATGATTTCAGGGAGCGCTTCATCGTTAGGCAGGTGTCAGAGTTCGCAATTCGCGCTTGCGGATCTAGCATCATGCCGCCTGAGTCGTCGTCCCTCCCTCCCCCCCCCCCCACCACACACACGCACATATCATTGCAAACAACACGTGAAGCGAGCGACATGCATAAAACGCGTCTTGCACGCTGCAAATGACGGAGATGACGGCAACATGGGTAGCACGGTGCCAGAATGGAGTCTGACACTTGCCTTATAAAGAGTTATCAATGTATGTAGTCAGTTTCAAAACCACCCTACAGAAAGCTTCAATGATTATTAGCTCCGCTGAAATATTTTCAGGATGCAGTCAGACAAACCGGCAGAGCAGCATATAGATGGGAAAGGAAGAAAGAAAACGAGAAACGGAAACTGGTATTCGCATCACAGACTTTTGAAGTTGATGGGACAGGGTCCAAAGAGTTAATGTGGACTGCAGCAAATCTGTTGCTCCAATCGACAAAGTCAATTATTGCCGCGCCCATCCAAAAAGTGCCGCATTACGGCGCCGCGCAAGTAACCGCGCGCGACGGCGCCACTCCCGGCGCGCGCCACTCCCGGACGATTCTGTTGCACGCTCCCCGCGGAAAGTCGACCTCAATGAAAACAACTAGCTAGATGCTATACGAATCAAATTGATCACAAGGTTTTGTCGATATCTCTCCTTTGAGAAATGAACCTAGCCTGAACAGATTGTTAATTGCAATTTTAAAGCGCTACTGGCTGTGTAGAGAGTGATATCACGGCTGAATTATTGGGGGGAGGGGCGAATTCCGAGGAAACAGGAAGTATCCTAGTGGTAATCTTGTGAGTATGTTGGACAAGTCATGGTCTTGTGGAACACATCAGTATCACCTCACTTGTATATTACCTGTCATCGGTTGATCGTCGATTTGCTCGTCTCTATTCGTCCCTGTCGTGCTAGAGTGGTCCAGTGGACCCTCCTCGCTCGAGGGACACGAAGTCCTTCATTCCTTTCGTTCAGAGCTTTCGTGAAGAAGTCTGACCATCGGGCCGGCGGTCGTCCAGGTGTTCGTTTGACGTCCCGAGGGATCCAGTCGGTAACCGCTCTGGTCCAACGGTCATCGCAAAATCGCATGACGTGTCCGGCCCACCTTATCTTCGATTCCTTGGCGAAAACGGCAGCGTCCCTGATCTTCGATCGTTGGCGTAGTTCGGAACTCCGGATTCCCCTCTGCACTTGCGTGTATAGGGTTACTCCTAGCATCGTCCTCTCGACAGCGCGTTGGATAACGCTGACCGCATGCTCGTCCTGCCTGCGCAGAGTCCAAGTCTCTGAGGCGTAGGTTAGGGCAGGAAGGACAGCGGAATCGAAGAGGTGGGCACGGAGCCGGATGTTCTTCGTCTTCTTCACTACTCCCTCGATGTTCTTGTACGCTCCCCAAGCCGCTCGTTTCCTCCTGCTCAGCTCTGGAGCTAGATCGTTCATCATATTGATTTCCCGACCTAGGTACACGTAGCTGGAGCATTCGGTGATGTTCGTTCCGTTGAGCGTGAATGGGGCATCAGGAACCAATCCGTTTCTCATAAACATCGTCTTCGTTAGGTTCAGCTGTAGACCAACCTTACCACAGGCGCATGTCGCCCTGTCGAACCCCTCTCTTGACGTCGATGATGACCTCCTTGTAGAATGGTGAGATCCTGGTCGTAAAGTTGCTGTAGAGCTCACGAAGAATCTTGATGTACTGAGTAGGGACGCCCTGGTTGCCCAAGGCTTCGATGACCGCTTCTGTCTCCACAGAGTCGAAGGCCTTCTTCAAGTCGATGAACGTGAGACAAAGCGGCATCTTGTACTCTCGTGAAACTTCAATGAGTCTTGTAACCGTGTGGATATGGTCGATCGTGCTGAACCCTCTTCGGAACCCTGCTTGCTCGCATGGCTGTCCTTCATCAGTATTCTGCCGATCCTGTTAAGGATGACTCGAGTGAATAGCTTGTAGATTACAGACAGCAGGCAGATTGGGCGATAGTTGCCAATGTCGTCCAAGTCTCCCTTCTTGTACAGCAACACGGTCCTGCTGGTTTTCCACGGAGTGGGTACCTTGCATTCCGACAGGTAGCGCGTGAAGAGTCGAGCCAGAGTTTTGATGATAACTGGCGGTGCATTCTTCAGATGTTCCGGTTTAACCCTGTCGAGACCGGGTGCTGTACGATTCTTCACCGACTTGATGGCGTGTCGGACTTCGGAAGAGAGAACTGAGGGGACGACGTATCCATCCTGTTGCAGTTGATAAGTGGGCAGATGGACATGGCTATCGAAGAGATCCGAGTAGAAGTCGTGGATGACTTTCTCCATTGCCCTTCGGGATGCAGTAACTGTTCCATCCGGACGTCGGAGGCAGGTCATCTTGGTCTTGTAGCTGGCAAAGCTTCGGCGGGCATTGCGGATGCTCCTCCCAGCCTCTGCTGCTTCAGCTAATACTAAGACAAGTTCCACAGTAAAATATTCATCAGATGTCCTCATGACGAGAAACAGGGCCTTCCTCCACTACCCCTCACCGTCTTCAAAATGCGATGTCATCTGCCATCACCGTCAAGCAAGAGGCCCACCGTAATCGCTCCAGCCTGAAGCTGCTACATTTCCCTCGGTTGAATGATGTGTGGCTTCCGAGAGACAGTAGTCTTGACTATGCAAGACCTCTTCCAAACAGCATTTCAGATAAGGTTGTAATAGTCTGCGTAATGGTCCCAGAATCTCATTGTGTTAGAGCCGCGTATTATGTTGCCGTAGAAGAATCTTATGATCCCGACGGTGGAGAATGTCATTTTTTGATTGATAGATTGGAATGTGCCCCCGAATTTTCTGTCGGCCCATTTGGTTTGAATCTATCAAAAGGAAGTCGATACAGTTTTAGTTGTGGAGAGGAGTGGTTTTTTTTTTTTTTTTTTTTTTTTTTTTTTTTTTTTTTTTTTTTTTTTTTTTTTTTTTTTTTTTTTTTTTTTCCCCCCCCCCTCTCCTTGTATATGAATGAATGCTCCTGACCCTGTGTCGAAGTCAGCCAGCTTGTCAATGCGCTGATGCTGCCCGAAGTATTGGAGAATTTACGAGGAGTTGCTGAGAGTATTCCTCTGGCATGATCAAATTTATCATAGAAACCGTGTCTTCCAAAATGTTATGTAAGTAGTTTCTCTGCTAATCATAAGAGGGAGGTTGAAAACAATCGGCTAAAGGCTAAAAGGATTGAACTAAATTATAGGGGCCGTGCACGCCCTCACAGAAAATAACGTGGTGAGGAGATTGATTTCCTTAATTTATCACTCCTCAATGAATGGACACCACCAAAGTATTGGGATCTCTCGTCTTCCTCGTCGTAGAATCAGGTCCAGAATAAATGAAAGAAAGAATTGCTCAGGTGTAGAGTAATGCTGATATCCTACGCGTTTGGATATAAATACGACTCCGAGCTGAAAACGGATGCATGGCGCATCCGAAATCGATTAATGACCGCACGCACACTATCTCTAAATTTTTTTTGAAAGTTTCATCTAAAGGCTCACTTCTCAGTGAAGATTTTGGTGCATAGATTCGGAGCGCCAAATATTTCCTGTTTTCTGACCAGTAAACGTGAGGGGGAGAAGGTGGTGCAGGGAGGGGGAGACGGCCCTACAATAAGAAGCGATGGTAAGCCAGCTGATGAGAATTTCTGTCCAGAGGGATGGATAAAGGTGGGCGGATCCCTTTCGACATCTTCCTCCCCATACTGGAGAAGCGCCGTATGTAAGGCCGATGTAAGACTTTGCGGATCGAGCGATTCGCTGGCCTCCGCGGTCGCGTAACCTGCAGTAAATCTAGCCTTTCGCTGTACGCGGCGCGACCGCGAACGCTAGCGAAATCACTCGATTCGCAAAGTTTGACATCGGTCTAATGCAGAGGTAGTTTACCATTAGCGTGAGCTCGTTCGTCTTCCTGCGTACTAGAGGCATGGATCAACGCGGCATGAACGAAATGGAGGCGGTCGAGTGGTGTCCTCGGTGATCAAAGGTGCTCCAGGAATCTCTAAGGCAACGTGTATCGGTGGTAAGCAAAAACTATTAGGGAAAGCTCCAACCCGCTGAAATGTGCTTAAGTGGACCTGTGGCTAAGTGCTACGCAGGATAGAGGACTCAGAGCGATCATACATACTGTTCTTGTCCAGGTAAAGGCGTGCGAAGAAGGTCACAGGATCACGCGATGAAGAAAGCACCGTTCTTCGAAGCGCAGGACAAAAGAGCTGTAAGCGTTGCAAGTTTTTTTTTTTGGGGGGGGGGAGGCGTGCAGCAACATTTTGCCCGTTCACACTTCTCCAATTTTCGCACCCAGCGTAGGTCTTGCTAATACATCTAAGCTTAACGATCAGAGGGGCCCTGAGGAACTTCCTGCTTGGCTCACTGAAGAGTTAATTGAGTTCTCCTTTGCCGTGACGACCTGGGTGTCGTTCACTAGGACAGAAAGCGACTTTTCCCGCTGCGCAGCGCGAAGCATTGTTCGTTGCGAGAATCTCGGGTCCACTGATGATTCGCTGCGGGAACATCGGACATGAGGTTCCTGCAGGCGGAGGGCTATCTTAGTTGGGGGGGGCACGCGGCGGCGCGGCGCTCTGTTCGTCTCCTCCTCAAAAGGCTTAGTCCCAGGGGCAGTTACGGTGCTATACAAGTAATGTCGCCGCATTTTTTGAACAGAAAAGTATGTCAGTAGGACTGTTGCCCGCTGCTGTACTGTCACCAGAATCGGGGAATTCGTGAGCCAGGGGGAGTGTAGCCAATCTAGGGGGGGGGGGGGTGAGGGCAGCCACTTGACATGCGTGAAAAGCTGGACGTGCCCATCCCACTTGTATAGAGCCGCAGTTACTATTTCGCCATCACATGACAGTTTCGAAATAGGCGCCATCGAGGACTAAGCCTTGCAGGAGGAGGCGAACAGAGCGCCGCGCCGCCGCGTGCCCCCCCCCCCCAACTAAGATAGCACCGGAGAATTTTCGCGCTGCGAAACGCGAAAAAGTCGCGTTCTGTCGTAGTGAACCACACCCTGACGACCTCTGTATCATATGAGCTGTCGAAAGGAGATTCTGTGCTCCACCGCAGAGCACCGCTGCGCGACCGCACGCAATCGGCGGACGATTTTTTGCGGCGTCGCTCGGCGGTCGTTGGCGGCTTCGTATTGAATTCCGCGAGGGTCCCGCCGGTCGTGGCGCGACCGCGCCGCGTCCGCTGAGCATCGCTTACGTCATCGAATTTGGCCAATGGCGCGGCCTCTCGTTCGGGTGATCTGCGCTGTTTGATTCCCAAGGTCTCTTTTGATTCGGCTCGTGTTGGGTAGTCGTTGCATTCTTCGTTCTTTTTTTCGTCTCATATTGCTTTTAATTCTGTTCCTTTTCCATTTACATTTAAGGTAAAGTTTCTTCCTTTGTGATTCATCCCCTTTAAACGAGAGGAGATCCCTCAAACATGATTTGGCAGGGGTTTCGTCCGGAAAAGTGTTTCGTTCTCCTGAATATGGTTTTTTTTTCTACTGTCGTGGCTCCAATGTGCTGTTCACTTTTGTTCCCATCTCCCCAAAGCTTATCTCCCACTATTTGATAAAGTTTTTTTTTCCTTTTGGACGCATGACAGTTAAAGCCAATGGTGGCTGTTTAATGGTGGGAATTTGAACAGTAAAAGTCTTCACTGGAAAAAGTGCTGTAGTCTGAGCGCGCTATGGTGAAGCATTCAAATATCAGCTTCATGTCCTGTAGAGCGAAGCCCCTTGCTCGCCTCCTGTTCGGAGGAAACATTTTTTTTTGATTCGAGATGTGCTTGCGCTATTGGTTGGCTCGTGGTACGTTTCTTAAAATATACATTGCCCTGATTCATTTTTTCAGAGGCGCTTGGCGCAAAGTTTTTGTATTTTCTAAAAAAAAAAGGCCGCAGAAGGTGGCGTTTTACGCAAGACCCGATGGACTCTACCTAAGAAATCAGAACAATTAGCTGAGTCTCTAGGTTGACAGAAGGATAGGGTAAAGGTAGGGAGGGGCTCCCCCCCCCAGAATTGCAGAATCATCAGTTACTGGTTTCGTTGTAAGCTTTGGTAATTCTGGATCTTTCAAATTTGTGTCTAGAATATAAGATTTAAGGCACTATTGAGCTATTACAACCCCAGAGGGGGTGAGATGGATCAAAAAATTTTTTTCGCTGAAACTTGCGCTAGGGGGGTTATCGAGGCTCCTGATCACGAATATGACCTTAGTTTTTGGCGCTGGCGCCAAATTGGCGCCATTTGGCGCCAAGGGTGTTTCACCAAATTCGCTGTAAACTTGTGTATAGGGGTTATTCGGGGTCCTGATTACGAATATGACATTCGTTTTTGTTGTTAGCGCTATTCGGCGCCTATTTCCTGCTCGTCTGCGCCCTCGCACTAATTAGATCGCAATCAGGACTAAGCCTTTGAATAGTGGAGGGCTCCAAAGTGAGTAGGCCACTCCCCTGTGGTCTAACACACTCCAACTTTTGCCACACGGTGCGTGGTTTACCCACTCCGGAGTTTCACTCCCCTCCCCTAAGCTTAGTCCTAGGCGCTATAGGTGAGAAAGCTTAGAAAAGCAGAAAATATGCGTTAAACAGCACGAATGTTAAAAACGAGTGTCATATTCGTGATCAGGGCCCCAAATAACCCCTATTCAGAAGTTTACAGCGAATTTGGTGATAATCAGTGTGGCGCCAATTGGCGCCAGCGCCAAAAATGGATGTCATATTCGTGATCAGGACCCTCGATAACCCCTATCCACAAGTTTACAGCGAATTTGGTGAAAAATTGGCGCCAAATGGCGCCAATTTGGCGCCAGCGCCAAAAACTAAGGTCATATTCGTGATCAGGAGCCTCGATAACCCCCCTAGCGCAAGTTTCAGCGAAAAATTTTTTGATCCATCTCACCCCCTCTGGGGTAATAGCTCAATAGTGCCGATCCTAATATTAGCGTGCATGATTCAAAAGTCATCTAGTGAGCAATGTAGGAAATGTTTGTTACCGAAGTGCTGAGCTCTTTAATGGCAACCAGAAGCGCAAGAGTGGAGCCTGAGTGGACTAAGCTTAACGTGGCGCTAAATAGTGTTGTATTCAACGCCATTGCAATTTGGGGGTTGAAAGTGCAGGTTTCTCACAAAGTGATGGCTCAAGTGTAGGGATTTTGGGATAATTCATGATAGTTTTTGTATATACCACATCCAGCCTTTCGACGAACTATTGTTGGTGATGTTTGGTACAGTTTGATTAGAAAAAGAAAGCTAATTATTTGAAAATGGACCCTTGATTTATTAATAATGTTGTGAACCTCTACTTTCCTAGTTAACATGCTCGCGGTTATATAGGGTTCTTTTTATATGTTACCGAATTCTTTTCTGTTTATTATGTGATTCTGCACCGCTTTGGCTTCTTTTAGTGACGATGCGCTCGTTTTTCTTATCCGCTTTGCCTATCGATCTTGAAGTGTCATTTTTTAGCATTTCATCCCCTTCTTCGCCTCATTGTAATGCCACTACTACGAGGAGCGTCTCATAGTGGTCTGGCTGATGAGCCGTCAACGAGCAAAGAGG
>MU896525.1:0-10631 GCA_036418205.1 Ostertagia ostertagi | reverse complement strand
TTTTGAGATTTTGGGACAGTACTAATAGTGGAATAGGACCGAAATTTCAAACACCAACTTACCTTTTCATTTAGGATTTGCCTGTGGAACTTTCCTTTATATAACAACCTTCGAAGTTCTGCCGCACGAATTGCGAAAGGCTGGTAATCGAATTTCCAAGCTGTTTTGTTTATTTCTTGGTGTGTCACTTATTGCAGGTTACATGATCCTCTTTCCTGAAGCTGATTAATTTAATGATTTTGGCTTTCCTATTGCTTTATCCTATGCGCAAAGGTTGCAGTTATTAGTACCTCTTCCTTGGTATGCCGCCTTACTTTTCACTTTGTGCTGAAATCGGTGCTCAAATCGCAACTGTCAACCTATGCCCCACTTTTTCCTTTTTTGTTCATTGTTTTGTTTTAACTTGAACTATCTTATACCGTGATGTGCGTATCGTATTCTGCTTTTTGTGATGTTATAGTGACTTGAACGATTAGAATATCTCACACTTGGAAATGCAATTTGTAGTTTTTCTAGTCTTGTTATCTAACATAGCTCAGAACGGGTCACAGTGCTGTTTTTGGTGAACTATGGCTTACAGCTTTCGCAATAGTATACACTGGTAGAAGAATTACAGAGTTAAAAAATCCGTGTTCTAATTTCCGCTCCTCTATTGAGCTGATTTATCACACAATTTGCCGAGTCATCGTGCGTAATTCACTTTTCTGGCGTGAGGCGTTAGCTGAACGAGAATGCGCAAGACCGATTCATTCTTCAGAGCTATAAAGCTACTTGAACTGTTTGTCTTTTATGCGTCATTACTTCTTCCTCAAAACATCGTCGTTTTTGTTAAATCGATTGTTTTGTAAAAAAAAACGTCCTTTCTTTTATGAGAAGTGTGAGCTTCTTTTTTATTGGTACGATTCTCTCAGGATTATGGTGAAAACCACTTCTACAAGCAATCCTGTATTTCACTTGCAATTTAAATGGTACATAGTAGTCATTTCGTTTATTGCGTAATAACTTCGTACTAGTAGGAGCTTGCCAATGTGCAGTTAGGGTATTTTTGTTGCTGGCTTTCATCTACGCTAATTCACTATTACGATCCTTTTGAGTCAAATTGTTTATATTAGTGAATCTTCTGCCGGTGCTTCCATAATTGCTTTTTCGTTATGTGGTTGAGTGCTGAAGTTGTAAATAAATTTGAGGCATTCTCTCGCTGCTTTTGTAAATTGTCAGCAGGGTATTAATTGGGACCATAAATCTGTATGAGCCTCTGTGCGATTACATTCAGTTTAGAATACTGTTAATGTCAGACAAGTACTGTTAATTCAACACTTCTTGTGGAAGTGAGGCATTATATTTCATTTGACATTTACAGATTCTAGCCCAGGCAAATGTCCTGAACGGCCCCATTGAGCATGCTTTTTATTTCTATATTAGCATTTTTCGAGTGCGTGGGGGCCAGATGGTGTTATCGTCATTCGGTGAGATCGAGCACATTGAATCATAGATTTCATCAGATTTGAAGCCTGTCAATTTTATGCTCAGGTGGGCTATGTTTGCGGTCGCAAGGTATATCTCCTTCATGCGTTACTGTCTGTCAGCTTATATTCGATTGCTTTTTCATTAGTAACATTTTTATGTTTGGGTTGTTCGAGTTGGGGTTTGATTCTCTTTTTTGCAAAGAATGTGCGAATTACGTTTTACCAAGTCGGACTCAACCGTCTATGTGCATATTATTGTTCCAGGCATTCAACTGTTCTCCGTTTTAGTAGAAGGTAGGAGGGGCTAACAGAACGGAGCTCATCCTTTTTTTGGAACTATGATTAAGTGGAACAGACAAATAGATATGAGGAAAATATGGCTCTCATGTTTCATTTGTATGTTAGTATTCTTTTTTCTCTTGGAATGCCAGTACATTTGGTAGCGGCTGTCATTAATGAAGGTTGACACTCACATTCTCAAGCACGTCAAGCTTTTTATTCGTAGTCACAGAAACCGCATTACAGTAAACCTCTTCTGCTGTCGTTATCTAATGTTAAAGTGGAAGGAGATGCTCAATCTCTTTGCCACAGAGCCGTTCACCACGATTATAGAAGAGAACTAGGTTGTTGCCTCCTATGGCGTCCACCGTTATTATCAAGCGATTCTATTTTTATTTCAATTTATTCTCTCGTGTTACTCAACTAATTCAGGTTGCTTTTTCCTTTCTTTCTTGTCTATTAGCACTCGAACTTTCCTTTCTTCTTTTTTTTGTTCAAGTTTGAATTTTTAGTATTGTGGATTGTATGTTTCTCGAGGACAAGTAGTTCTTTTCGATGCTCCTCCTGGATGTATTTTTCATGTAACCATCGATGAGCTGTTGATGGAAACGTTTAGAAGCCGTGACGGGTACAGTTTTATAGAATCTTGTTGACCATTCGTGAACAACAGTACTCGTTTAGCTGGCAGCTCGAAACATCATGTTCACTGACGCGAGCAAAAGCTATCCGTCGCCAGAACACGATGGGTCACTCCCTTTTCGATCTTGGTCTTCAATTTAGACTTTCTGTGGATATCGCTGGAGGTCGTCTCAAAACCGTTAGCTTTCGTGTCACCGATCCGACTGTTGAGTTGTCGAGCGGTAAGTGGGAAGCTGCGTGTATGTATATGAATATGAACTTACACGTATTTCATGCAAAATATTACCAGTACACTGCCTGTGTGATTGCAAAAGTGACTTGAGCTAGCATGGATTCGAATTCTCGTTTTGCTCGGGGTGATCCGGTTGTTCTTTACGATAGTTGCTTTTAGGTGTGTTCGACGAACTTGAAGAGCATGGAGACTCCTTCAAGTTGTCTGGAAATGCCGTTGACAATGCGGAAAACTTATCAAATGGCAAGGAGCTCTTCTCGATCGAACATCTTTCGGATTTATGCATTGAAACCAACAATTGTCTTCTGAAATATAATAATTTATCAGGTGGAGAGAGGTGAGTCAAATTGTCTTTCATCCAAGTTATTTTTCATCTGGATTTTTTCAGTCGAATGTTAACGATAGCATTACGAGGACTGTCGGTCACCAAAGATAGCGGGAAGACTCAAACACGTGTAGTGGGGTTGTCAGTTGAAGATCAGCGCCAGCGACTAGCTTTACGGACAAGTCTTCTCGTTCTATCACATGAGGTTTGTACGTTTGTATTTCCTTGTCTTAATAGCCTCTTCCAAATTAGACGATATCGCAATCGGCAGTACTCTGGCTTCCTGGCAGTGGGGCATCTCGCTGCGAGTTTGCTGATTGTGGCGCAGTCTTCATCAAATGAATGCTTGAGAAGTAATGGAGAAAGGAGAATTATTCCTCAATTTTCAGAAACGGGTCACAGGAGTGTTTGTGCAAGTTATTTCGGATAGTGTTCAGACTTCTCTTTCTATGCAGGATGTCGCATTTTGGAAACTTCACGTTGATTCTGTTCTTCCTGTGATAAGGAAAATTGTAGTACGTTCCTTTGTGGTTTCGATGTTACTACTGTTTCCATCTTGACGTCAACGATTTATGGAAAAAGAACATATTCAGGGGCAGTCACCACCAGTTGCTCCTTCGACACCACCTCGTATTCCTGTCACATTCTCTGTAGAAGTGGCGTCTATTTTTTGTGATCTCGTGGATGCCGATGCATTCCAGTCATCTTTATCTGTGCAATTTTTTGAGTATCACAAAAGTAAGTTGAAACAAAAAATTCAATCTCCAATAATGACCCGCTTTCTCGTCTTCACCAGTGGATGCGATTCAACCACGGTTTGTCCTTGACGTCAGTTTCATATTTATCGGTAGGAATTCCCTTGCATGCAGTGTTCATGGGAGTGATATTTCACTCAGTTTGACAATAGCGCAATAAAACACCATGTGATGAATCACTGAAAAGCGTCCTAATATCACGATGCGCTAAATGTTATAAGAGTTTGTCATTTCCTCATCACGCTGATAACATTAATAAATTTTCATCGTGATCGGGAAAAATGTCAGGTTACGATTCCCACGTAACATAACCGACCTCTGTTATCCCGTCGAATTTGCAAGCCTATTTCCAAGGAGAGAGATGTCTTGACGGTGGAACTCTCGACATTCGGAAATAAATACAGCAGAAAGCACTAAGCGCTGCAAAGGGTTTCATCATATAATCTTTCGGAAGGAACCTCCCCCCCCGGCTTTATTTCTTCAATATTTATTGCTGTCTTGAGAAAGAAAGGGTAACGAGGTTCTTCTGCCCGACCCCGCCTTCATCTACATGCTCGAATTTTTCATCCGCGCTGAGCTTGGAAAGGTCAGCAATTGATTTGCTCAGAATAAACGCAACAAAGGTGCACCGCCCTACTACACGGCCAGCGCTTACAAGGAAGGTCTTTCAGGACATGGAGCGTTTCCTAAAAAGGGTGTTTTGCTTGTTGCAGAGAATTATGTGAGGAACATAGAGCCGTGATCCATTTTTCCTGAACGCCCCTAGGAACGTCAAAACAGTGGTGAACAGATGGTCCAAGGTTCGGTCCCCGGTGATGCTAATTAACCGTTGGCGCCTCCAAGTTGCCTCCAAATGGCGCCGTTGCCGAGAAGAGATGTCACTGTCGCGTTTTACGGCAATTTGGAGGCGCCAACGTAAATTGCAAAAATTAGTCATCACCGGGGATCGAACTCTGGACCATTTCTTCACCACTGTTTTGACATTCCTAGGGGCGTTCAGGAAAATGGATCATGGTTCTGTGTTCCTCGCATGAGCCTCTACAAGTATGCAGGAAACCATTTCGAAAAAGCGCTCCATGTCCTGAAAGACCTTTCTTGTTAGATAACAAAACAATGGAGGCTTCTAAAAGTAATGAAGATGCAACCCTTGTAATCGACTTAGAAAACCAACAATTCTTTGAATTATTAATCTTTTTTAAGTGGTTCTCGATATTTCTAGGAAGAACATATGCTGGAAGTAGGAGTAGATTGTCTTTGCATTGCGGGTCCTAGCATACGGCTGGTAGATGCAACCTTCGAACGCCATCAGTGGGGACAGTCGGTAAGTCTTGGTGAAATATGCCTTTTTTCTTTGCAAGATTTCTTCAGATAGGATTGTTTATAGGTTTACATTGGAGCTGCGCTTGTGCAGCAAAACTTGAAGGAACCGGACCTGCTCATTGGGATTGATGATTGTAAGATCGAATGGAGCGACAAGCTGGCTAGCCAAGTACTTTTTCTTATTCTCAGTTCAACCCTTAGCGCTCGCATGATTTCTGTGCTTTATTTATGTTTCTCTAGTTGAAAAAACTCGCAACTGTATTTTCTACTAACAATGCTGGTGCCACTACCGCGTCCGTTACCAGACGTACTCTAAATGTTAGGCTACAGTTAAAGAGGTTTTTACTTTCTTCATCATCGTTTTTTTTTCTCCCAGTTGGATAACTCTCCTGGTATCGGATTTTCAGGGCCGCGTTGTTTTCTCTGGCAAAGGAAACATCGTATCTTGCTTGGCTATGCGATGAATTAGCGGCAGAAAGTTCTTCGTCGTGTGATTTAGTGGTGTCGGCGCAGAAGACTCGTTTAGTGGTACGGTGTTTGCGTTTCGATTTCCTTTTTTCATTTTATCCTATACATAATTTGCAGTCCGGAGTGATTCGTGACACCTTCATCGACCTCGTCGTGCTCTATAGTGTAAAGAAATTCGTTCCACCTCCACCAGAAAAGGATGCTTATCCACCTTGGCGTTGCTGGAATCAGTCGGAAAATGATGCGTAAGTATTGCTTCTCGAGAGGGTTGTAACATTCTTGCTGCGAGTAGGTGTATCTCACTTTCAGACGTAAAAGTCGGCGACGCACCGCTCTCGGTGAAAACAACATGAAGCAGCCGCAGTTGGTGAGCATGCGTTGTTTTCTTTTGGCGTTGCCTGGTTTTCTTTTGCGTTTGAAATGCTATCGTATTTATTGGTGTTGAGCTCGAGAGATATGTCTCTGTGTGTCCATTTGAGACTGAACACATCTGTTGTAACGTGGACGTTTTTGTTCGGGTCCGAGCTGTACCTTGTTGGATCGTCTTGTTTACCGTGTGGTTTATCACATGATTCAAGTTGTGAAGAGGTGAGTAGATCTAGCAAAATACGGTTTTTTTTATATTATCCTTTCGTTTAATGTTATGTGTGTAATTGAGTACGGGTTCATTTTCTGAATTTTCAATTTGTTCCAGCACATTTGTTTGAATCGACAGGCCAGCCCAGTGCACCAGTAAGAGATCCAAACCGACTCAGGTACAGTAATGTTAAAATATCCCTGTCGCTTAGTGGATGGGGAGTTGGCTGTCCTCACAGGGGTGTGCCGCTATACAGTGGGAGTTATTTTTGGGATAACTGAAGGTGTGATGTAGTATCTTCATATTTTCATGGTTTTTTTGCTTTGAATCTCAGTCGAACCGTTTTCCGATAATAGACATGTTGCAATGATCCAGCTCTGAGGTCATTCTGATAAGCTATGGGAGCCGGAAAGGACAGCGATGTTACAAATCCTCCATAACCCAAGCTATTTTGGTGGAGTTATTGAATAATTTCCTATTTAGGGTCGTATGGCTTATCCCGTCGCTAACGTTTGATTACTCGCCAGCGGGTCTTACGGCAGTTTCACCGCAGTTAACTATCAACATGGATGGAGCTGATATTGTTACCGCTATTGTGAGTTTCTTGTTTTGGTTCAATTATTTCATTTCTTAGTTGTCTATCCTCCGAACTCAGCTGTTCGTGCATTCTTTGCTTGTTAGATGGTTTCATTTTTGCATGCGCATCCTCTTGATCATTTTTAGGATGTCTACATTACACGGCGCCCTTTTGATGTTCAAATGGATAGTTTTCGAAGAGGATTTCGACAACTGCACAACACCTTCCAATAAAGTACTGTTCTTGTCTGACGATGCCTTGTCAATGTGTCGTTGATCTTTTGTCGATGTTCAGCCTTCATTTGCAGGTATGGACCTGGACCGCAGCATCGTTTCTGTTCTACCTTCCGTACGAGTTCAATTTTGCGCAGGTTTTTGACGAGGTATATCCATATAATGATCAATATTGTATATTCTCGAGTGCCTCTACCTTCAGTTCATCAACTGTATCAAGTGGATCAAATTAGTGCATGGACTGAAGTCAACACCATTTAGACCTGGTGGTCCATTACCAGCCGACTTCCGCTTAGTGTTCAAGGTTTGTAAACATGCAGCTGTTGTAGCAGAGGGCGTGGTACGCTGGGGGAGGCTTTGTTGAATATTTAGGAGCTCGAATGGAGCGGGAGACCGAGTTCTTTGAGAACGATTGGGATGGTCGACTGGAGCTCAAGAGACGAGGATTTTTGAGAATTAGTTCACGTTTGACATCAGCAAGAATTAGCGTGTTGACTTATGTCAAGGCGCGCGCGTTTGAGGCTTGAAATCTAATTGTTCTAGACTTCGTATGTTGGAGCCAGATTAGGTTTATGAGTGCGAGCGGGAGCGGCAAATGCTTAAGTGCCGATTTCTTACCTCCGTAAGGCAGGATCCTCTCATACCGGTGAGTCCGCCCCAGAAAAAATGGACCCGTTCCTTTTTATATGGAAGTGTTAGTCTCTCAATTTTCAACGAGACCAGAATCGATGAGCTTTTCGCTATGCTCCTGGAGAAGAACAGCGCTATCTATAGTTGAACGAGTTGGAACAAAGCAGGAAATGCAAAGAGGTTGTTTCCACATTGTACCGAATGACAGCTCACTTATTTCTACAAGATGCTTTAGGCCACTGTTTGTATCGAATGGGTGGACTGGGATTTACGCGCTTTTGCTGACGAAACATTCCATGGAACCGGATAAATGCGTGGATTTCATTTCACGAATTCGATCCATTGAGGTGGGTTTGCCCCTGTGGTTGGAATTGGGGTAGCCATTTTCATGAAAAACTATCAATTACTTATATATTCAGTGCTTATCCAGTCGGTGGACTGCAGTTTTCTACACTGTGGGGGCGAGCGGTTGAGCTTGACATGGGAGAGTGGTCCGTAAATTTCAAGGATTATCCCATCCCATACTTGCTTGCAAGGATATGCATTTCTTCGGTCTTCTTGTGGGCGCTGAAGAGATTGAAGGTTTGTTCAGTTCAACGAATTCTTTTTTCCACATGTGGCGCCATTTTCGCTTAAACGTTACTGTTATGCAGAAGTGGTGGTATTCGTTGAATGTGAGAGGAATTGCCGGCGCCCATGGGGCGTCACCGTGGGCGGACATGGCACATTGAAGTGTATTATGATATGCAATGCGGTTTAGCATTTATCACGTGGCTTCGTTCGAATGCGAGGCATGGTGCTTCCTGGGGTGGTTGTTTTATTTGCTTTTGTCTAGCAGTGAAACATGAATCAAAAAAGGTGACTACAGAAAGCGCGGGATTCTTCTGCGAGGTATGGACCGTGCTGGGAGCCGCTGATTTGTCATGATCAGTCTATGTGGAATAATATAAGTGCTCCGTCGAAAGATCCATCAGTACCGCTGCCTTTCTGGGATAAAATGCGCTTCCTACTTCATGGGCGCTACTCGTGGCTGAGTTCAAAGGTATGGAGTTCTAGGGTCGCTGTCGATGTTTTATTGAAGAAGCTCTGATTCACAGGTGCGTTACGGACGATGTTAGCATCCATGATCTTATAACCAGCAGAATGTGGAGTTGTGCTGGGGACGACTTTGGGCTCGAGCTGGGCGCGGGTGAGTTTTGGCGTTTTTGTTTTTTTTTGAAGTATTATGGCATCGCCAATTAGCCGGTACCTAGATAGGGCGTTTTTGGCATTGGTTAATACACTTTCAGGTGACTGCGAATAGAAAGGGAGGAAGAGGGTGGGGGAAGGGGTAAGATGATTGTGGCATAACTGCTGAACGCGAAGGTGTATGTTGTGACATGCAAAATTAGGGTTCTTTCAGGTTGCCGCTGGTGGAACCATCACTCAAGTCCTGTATGAGTGCCACACTTGGCGATTTGAGCGACTGGAATCAGTTTGCAGCCACATGTCGGGGTCCCTGAAGAAGCACTTCGCAAGCGCGCTCTATACTTTCAACGCCGTACTCAAGGTTCAGGGTCGAACATGGTCTGATAGAAAGTACCCTCTTTTTCCGACATCCCTGCCATTGTCTTGATTCATAGGACAACAACTCCCGCAAATTTCAAAAAAAATGCGTCCAAATGCAGCTCTTCCCTCCTCCCTCTCTGCAAAACGCAACTTCACTATGCATGTCTGCCTCTGTCAAGACCATTCCGAAATTGGCTTATTTGCCTTCATTTCCGGGGATTTCATTCAGTGTCGTTGTTGTAAGACTTTCAAAATGAAGGGGAATAAATTTGAAGCTCGTATTTTAGGTGAAATACGCATTCGATCCGGTTTACGGGTATTCATGCGCACAGCATCTCGGTACGATGACTCTCGCATCCTCTTCTTGCCCGATCTTCGACTTCGTGTAGTATTAGGTGAGAATCTCAAGATACCTTCTTCATCTTCCTGCTATTTAGCTGCTTGTTTATTGGGTTTATTGCGATTGCATATTGCCCCAGCTAATGGCTGCCTATTTGCAGACTGGATTTGCACTGGTGATCCTCATGATCATCATGCAGTGACGCTCTGTGCGCCACATCGTTTGCCACATTCTTTCCTGGTACGTTCAAATCTATAAATTTATGTCGAGGTTGGTTTGGGCTACCAGAAATTCTAGAATTTTTGATGGATGTGTCATCTTATATATTTTCTCCATAGATGGAATTTGCTACCTAGATTCGACCAGATTTGTGTATGTTTTGAGCTCACTATTTACAGGATCACGATTCGTTCCGTGCTTTTCGGTCTTCCTCACTCGATCTGTCGTTCTCTTTTGACGTGGCCGCCGGTGCTGAAAATGGTGAAACTGGAGATCGTATCCCACACGTTCTTCTCTATGCAAATACATTTCGTTGCATCGAATTTCTTCTCGTAAGTTGTCACTTCTCACGCTTATCTGCTCATTTTTACTCCTGCATGGTTATTGAACAAGGATCTAAGGTTGTGACTAATCTTGAGACACGGATTTAGGTCACTTAGGCGATCCTCGCGAATGGTAACCTAAGGGAAGGTGCTCGTTGCTAATGAGTGGGCTAGTATGATGCCTTGAAACAAACGCTAATACACATTAGGAATGGTTCAGTGGCAAGGAGGGCTTGTAGACAGGAACCACGCATAGCCAGGTGGCTGTGCCCACCATTATTTGAGCATGTGACTGGCTCTAGAGTGGCCAAGAAGGTGGATTTAACCTAAGGTTGACGGGGAAATTCTTGAACAGGTGCACCTCCAGCGCGTCTTCGGCTTATTCAGATGCGCTATACCTCCAAAACCTCCGATCATTTCTCCCTTTGCTTTTATTATCTGCCAATGACATAAAACTTGTCCTAATGGAATTTTCTTCATTTCAGCTGCTCATAGTGGTCTATGGGCTCTTTTCATACAATTAGCCTTTGTTTAAGATCGAATCTGAAGTTATTATTTGCAGAATACGTTGACAATGAAAAATCGAAATGTACGAAAGGGTCGGCTATTTGGAACTCCGCCCTACCCCAAACCGCAACTCGGAAAGCATTTTCGGTAAAAGATATTTCCGTATGTGACATACACAGCTGCGTTGCATATT
>MU896522.1:0-15147 GCA_036418205.1 Ostertagia ostertagi | reverse complement strand
TCGATGGTTGACCGCCGTATGAACGTATGTAGAATAGAAAGTTTCCACCCTTGTGGTCGACTTGACCTACTAGTTTCCAAGGCTGAGATTCGACAGCTTCCATGCAAATTCTGGTGCTACCGCAAGGTACGGAGGCATTGCAGCAGCAACGCATAAAAATGCGTCAGACATCTCATTTTTGTTATAGACGAGAGGGGAGAGGAGGGAGGCCGGAGGTAGGCATTCACATTGCAGTGTGTTTGTGCAAATCTCATTTTTCCGGAATTTCTGCCCCTTCCTTTGGGTTGGTCCTAAGGGGCCGGCCCCGTATCCTGCGATTGCGCCGAGTTTTTCTAGGGCAGACAATTGTCTTTCGGAAGGTGTATATATGATTATGTAAAAGGGCGAGAATTTAAGGGAAGTTTTCTACCTAACAAAAAACTCACTACCTATGCATCAACCCAGTATGTAGTCATATATGTAACCTAACACATACTCTTTCCGACTCTTCAGAGAAGAATCATCCATCTTACAAAGAGAAGAGGGCGTCTGCTACTAGGCAGCAAATTGAAATTTTCAATAAATGGGCAGTGCGCTTTCAGGTTTCATACGTCATTTCTTTCCTCAAACCCTACCTTAAACACAGGACTAAGAAAATTATTAGAAATCATCTTTTCTTTCTAAATAATTACAAAACTATCCCGCAGCTTTACTTTCAGGAAACCGTCTTTCAAAAAACCCAACTTTTTGGGTTTCAACATGAATTTTTGGACTTGAGCGAAGTAATTTTTTTCAAGTAGATTCCATATGAAACACTCACACTACGGAAGAAGAAACAGAGCACCAGATTCTCAACCATTCCTCTCCCCATCGCTGAAAACAATTTTTCGATACTGTCCGTAGATGTCCAGGGGTTTCTGTGCACTTTTTCAGCAGTGTGAACTGTGCGAACTTTCAACCGAAGTGTATGTACAGGGGGGGGGGCAAAAAAGAGTCACTTTGCCTATAGCGCACATCATCGAATTTTTCGTCGCGTAAGGTGATGAATGTTCTAGGGGAGAATATTCCTTAGGTGCAGAAGCAGGTCCCCTTCACTGTCCTCGCCGTCTTCAGAATATGACGTCATCTGCCGTCACCGTCGAGCTCAACGAGGCTTACCGTAATCGCTCCGGCCTGAAGCTGCTACATAATTTCTTCAATCGGATTAACTGTTGAATAGCTTCCAGAGACACTAGCTGTGACTATGTGCAAGACCGCTTTTGACCAGCGTTTCAGGGACGTCGTAATGGTCTATGGTACCTCGACGACCTCGTTGAGCTCGTACCGTGAACCATGTTTCCGTGGGAAAATCTTCTGATGTCGTCGGTGTAGAAAGGCTGTTATGTAACCTTTTGATAGACTGGGCTGTGCTCTTCAATATACAGTTTAGCTCATTTGGTTTGGTTTGGCAGCGTGTATTTAAATCCGTTTTGAATGTGGAGGAAGAAGACTTTTTTTTTTACCCACCTTCCCCCCACCTTTTGCGTCTCGCAGTCCCACGTGCTGCTTTTGTGCATGCTCGAAATCTTTTCTTTTTGAATTTAATTTATCCTCTATTATTGTATTTATTGTATATTGTAGGGAGGGGAGATGGCTTCATTTTAGCAATGATCTAAACCTCACCAAGTTCAAGTGTTCATTTTAATTTCAATCCATTTCCTCAAAGTTTTCCTTCACTGTAGAGAACATTCAAAAGAAGAGATTGCAATAAATTCAGTATGAATAATGGGAATGATCCATAGTGAGTGAGTAGGGGCCTGTTCAATGAGAAAAGGATTGGCGGCTGTACCGGGCAGTGGAGCCTTATCGAAGCAGCAATCACGATAGGTGCTAGGGGATTTGCAGGGAACGTGAAGGTGCTCACTGGTACGCCAGTGGCGAAAAAGGCACTGATTCATGAGAACGCGAAACCCCTTATTTGGCCGTTGATCTTTGCTCAAAGATGGGCAGCGGCCAAGCATAAGACGGCAGACGCATGGACGAGTTAACCGCAATGTCTTTGGTGGCACAATGCGAATTCATGCTACAGCTCGTCCAAATCATCAATAAACCAGTAAGTGGAGCCCTGCTGGGACGGAGCGCTTCTCAAGTACTGTTCAGCAACCAGCGCACCTTTTGTCGTGAAAGTGCCACCACAGCTTTTTTCTCAGCCAATTAACGACTTCGTGTGGAAACACTATACTTTGAGGCGCTCCCTGATTATCTAATAACTTCCTTTGCTGGCGTGATAAGGCGCTGAAAAGGAGCTCTTCAGCGTCCAGAACTCTTGCACGCCCACAATTTCGGGTGTAGGAGAGTTGGCAACAACATTTGATATGTTACCCTTATCATTTTGTCCGATTTCATTCTGAAGCAGCACCTTATACCAGCTGCTGCTACCTCTTTCACACTCTCGTAATCGTACCTCATGAGGCTGCGACTCATCAAACTCATTTCTCCAAATCAGCTCTCATCTAAACCTTTTCCGTCAATGATGTGTGCTTTCATTCTGAGCCATCTCCACCGCTCCCGTTTAATGATATCATAGAAGTAATTACAAATTCGGTGGACTTCAATATGTGGCTTTACTGAATACTGCGGTAAGCCGCGTTCATAGTTCGCGACTCGGGAGATTAGGATAGTAGGCGACAGGATATTAGGATAGTAGTAGAGTAGGAGATTGCGCTGACAAGATTGGATACGTATCGATTGAAATCGCTGGAGAGTAGTAGATTGGGCGACTTCAAGCGAATAGATCAATACATATCTAATCTTGTCAGCGCACTATCCTAATCTACTACTATCCTAATCTCCTACTCTACTGCTATCCTACTATTGTAATAATCTCTACTACTCTCCGGCGATTTCAATCAATACGTATCTAATCTTGTCAGCGCAATCTCCCCACTCTCCGCTAGCGGATTTTTCTTATATTCCTATTTCTCAATATATATACTTTTATATTTATTTTTCATTGTCAAATGTAATATATTTTTAATTGCTTATCCGAGTACTAAGATTAATCTCCGGAGTCGGAACTATGAACCGGTCCTAATGATTTTTTTGACGTTTTACTGTGCGGAATTTAGTAAAATTTACTTCCATCTGCCAAAATACACGTTCTTTCGGTCGAACATCCTTTATCAGACCCCTGGGTAACTTCTGCGCGTTGAACATTGTTGAACTGATTTTGTGGCATTCATGTTTTGTGTACTCTCCACTCCCAATCCATCGATGTAAGGTGAGGCGGCGGTGTTCGCAATATGTTCGCGCCGGTCCCACGCGCCCAAAAAAAGCCAGAACGCGCGCAGTCCCCACCATTAGTGTCTAAGCTCCCAACTCTCGTGGCTGCCTGCAAAGTAAACTACACTTCCTCTCTCTATGAAAATGAATACTTTGTGGGGTCAATATGGTCAATAGGAAAACGATGAGCTTCGAACTTCCCAATAGGTGCTAGCCACTACCTGAATATTCACGCGCAGGAGAATCTCGCTTGTGGAACTTTTTTTGAGCCTTGAGAAGTCAATCCTCACGTGTCATTGCACTTCTCTGCCTTTCGTTGAGTCCGAAACCACTCGAATTTCTCCAAAGCAATCTACTCGCACATGATGAATCACGTTCGAAGCCTTCGACGCTAACGAAGTCCGACCCTAATTCCTGTTCGGAGGTGCGCCATGCCCCCGTTTATGGTTCGAAGTCGCCGATGGAAGTCTTTTCAATCGTGATGTGGCTTGTGAGAGTCGGCCGTTCTGATTCGTGTTGTGTAATCAGAAGAACCTTAGCCTACAGATGCAATTTATCTTGATTTTAGACGCTTACACTTAGAATGCCCATCCTTCTCCTTGTGGCTTTAGGTTCTCGTTTCATCGGTAGATGCCGACAGAGATCCCGTGCTCCTCGAGCCAGTACATTTCAACTCTACCTAAAGTTCTTTGTTGTTGATTGAAATGAAGCTCTTCCAAAAGCTTTATTTGAATAGAATATGTAAATAATAATAAACAACTAATAATATACAATTAATACAATATAACAAATAAATGAATAATAATATAATCCAAAAGCTTTATTTGAATAGAATAAATAATAGTAATAAAATATTAATAATAAATAATTAGCTTTTCAAAGCTCTTGTGAAACAATGAAGCTCAGGAACCCTCCGATCTATCTAGAATATCAACCTAGAATAATTTATGGTTGTAACAGCGTATAGAAATGCCCTTGGGCGGGGTACTTATACTTCTACCGCTCGTCCTTGGGTGGGGTGAGGTGTAAATTCTTTTTTTCCTATCAGACGACGGTTGGCCTGCTTCTGAGAACTCGAATGCACTGAAGTGAATTAAGAACATTTCAAAATGATCAGCGAAATTCGGAACTTTTATCCTCTCTTTCTCTATCTCTTTTATCTCTTCGCTCCTTCATTTTCATTCTTGAACTTAGCCTTGAGGCACGGGCACATCTACAGAATGGTCATTATTTGTATAACTGCGCAGGACTAGTGACTACGTATACATAGATTTGCACTGCCCCATAAATCTCGTAATGCTAGCTCAGAGGGTTGAAGCACTCATTCCGACCCTTAACGATCATCGTAAAAGTCGGTAGACTGCAATGACTATTGGTTTTAAAGAGCCGAAAAAGCAGGGGGCTCTAATGATGCTGATCAACGTTGAGATTTTCACCTTTCTATCGATCTGTTTTCAATCCTGATATAACTTTTCTATTTTCGTTCACATCTAAAATTTTAGGATATCAGTTAGCATCACTCTGAGCTACTAATAACGTTTCCACCATGTTGATTTATGAATAATTAAAAAATAAAAATGCGTTCATGCAAAATCGAAAACCTATTAATTCATGTTCAAAATTTTTACAGCCTAGTTTTGGGCATGGTGCACAGTTCTAAGACCCTTCTCAGACTATCAACTCGTAGACTGAACTCTGACTGCGTGAGCCGTCCTCATCAGCTTGCAACGCGCGTGCATACTGTACCAGCTTCTATATTATCAGCGCCCCCCAAATTGCCGCACCAATATATAACAAGCGGTTACATAGCGCGCCAGCCATGCGGCCGCTAGTATTCTTATGCTCTAACTCATATTTTTCGTTTTACTTTCCTCATTTCTTTTCGTAATACTCCGATCATCTTGTATTTTCTGAGAAAGCCAGTGTTATGTTTAAAATGAATGCCATCTGTGGCATTCTTAATCTCATAGTTGTTTATAAACCGCCACCAAACCACCGTCAGCTATTTCTTACTAGTTTATGGAAGCTTTCCAGCTTCATAATTTCTTGCTTTTATAGCGGTTGATATTAATAATAATTTTTTCCAGCCTCTGGACTGCGTTTTTGTAGGAAATAAGAAGTATTTGATTTCTTCTGAAGCACGTCAGACCGCCAATGAGCCTCCTCATCTGAAAAGTTTGAGCTTGGTGAATCATTTCCTCTCTGGTTTCTGAGTTGTTCTGATACCCGGCTGTGAAGAAAGCCCACATCAGCGCACCCCTCGCCCAGTGTAGTGTTTTTTTTTCACTGAAAAACAAAAAAAACGACTTGTTGATTCCGTTCTGATCTAGTCGTGAGTTATAGCTATCTCCTATGGCTGAGAAACTTGAAAAGAAACTTGAACTAATATCAAATTATTGAGCTATACCCTTAGAGGCTCTCTTGCCTGATGGATCATGAAGCTTGTAAGCTGAAGCAAGTCTGCAGGCTTTTGGTGGGCGTGTCGGGAGACGTTCAAGATCTCCTCCTGGTGTCAGGTCACCAGAGCTGTGCAATCATTAAAACCTAAGGTGAGGCTTAGGTTTATGCGAGGGCTTAGGCTTATGCTTACACACAGACTTATGCTCAAGCCTGTGATCAGGCTAGGCTAGTCTACGTCTTACTATCGAGAGGTGAAGTGGCGATTTTGGGTGACCTGACAATGAGAGGAAACTGCACACGACCCATTCAGCGTCTAACTGACCCATTTTAAGTGTATCATTCCAGTTAGCCGACTTGTTACTCCATTCAGTCACCCGCCATAATCTGGCCGTTGGTGAATTTCGGACGACTCTGTCTTTGCCTCCACTGACATTGAGAGCAGATTACATAAGTAACCCGCGAGATATTCGATAGACTTAGGGCATTTATTCATTTTGTATTTCATTTTTTTCATGTATAGCAATCGCGCGAGCCCACTGCCTTGTATCTTATCAAAAATTCCGTTTTTCGCAAATTGTACCGTACTCAAGACATCCCTGTTGAGTTCGCACAGAATAGTCGACTTGCTATAGTCCCTTCGTGGGCCACGAGGTAAGGCACGTGGCTGTTTTTGATGATGGAAAGGTCGACCAGCTAGTAAACACGACCACAGCGGTAGGCGTTGATGTGTTCGTTTATGCATCACTGGATCGTAGCACACCTACAGAGCTTTAGTCAATTGATGTCTGACCAATGAGCTGCTCGTTTTGGACGGTGAACTGGACCTAATCTAATCGCTGGAAAGCCGGATCTAAATATGGACAACACACCAGGATCCAAACATCGTTTACGCTTTTCTCCGCCTATAAAAGAATCTCCATCTGAGGCGTTGCTTAGAAAGAATGCTTGGACTGCCTATTTGTACTGCACCACGTTCTCTTCGAGTTACGCCTCATTTCCTTCTACGATTCCATTCTTTCAAATTCTTTACGCCACTTACACTTACATACTCATTCCAGTATTTTTTTTTCTTTTTTTCTCCTTCGCTGCATTGCAACTTGGCAATTAATATTACACAAACGTCATTTACAGCTTGTGGTACGGTTTTTCCGGCGACGGAAAAACACAAACAAGTGGAGCGGTTCTCTGATAGTCATAGTGGTAGCTGATAAGTTTGATAAAATAATAGGATGTAATTATTGATCAAATCAATGAACTATCCGCGCAACTGACTGGCCATTTCATTGCAGAAGGCTAATGTGAAGTCTGCAGTGAACATCTGGTCGGCGGATACAAAGAGTAGGTTGTTCCCTCATATAAGTGGAAGTTTGCCGCATTTTTGACTACGGAGTACAATGAAACTTCTATTATCATAAGATTCCCCAATTCAATACAAGAGACCGGATCCACCATCTGATCCTTACAATTGAAAATTTTCTTTTGCTTACTGCCACAACCGCTGTTCAAAGGCAGATGTTACGATGAAAAGAGCCCATTGGAAATTCAATAGGAGATGGTCAGTGATCGCACGAAACCAAAGGAACGGCTAGAATCCAACTATATCGATTCATTCCCAGCCCATTGACTTCCGCATTGATGCGGCTCTCATTGATGCGCCCTCTTCAATGCTAACGCTCTGTCTACTAAACAGCTAGAGACTCAGACAGCAAGAGAGGGTCGACAGCGCGCCGATAGCACCGCGAGGGTGGCAATGCTAGATCGCCGGGCATATCCGTCAATGCGAATTGCGTGTCGGTCCGCGGCCTTAGGAGTCCACCTTCTCTCCATTAGGTAGCTTTCCTTCTGACCTTTCACCCTTATCGTGGAATCCTCGTTAAGTGGTTGCTTCACTTATCTAGGCCTTTGGTACCTTTTGCGTAGTGATCGCCTGCTTGCCGCGATAAAAGCCCTGCTAAAATATCTCGATTTATGTGCTAGAGCAGAGGTTCATGTTAGAAAGAACTTAAGACGCAGAGCATCCATCAAATTAGGAAGCTTTCAAAACTGAGTGATAAACGCATGTTTTTTCTTGATGACAAGGGAAAAAACCGTAAAAGTAATTTTTTATTGCTATAAATTTGTCTTTTTTTTAAACTTTAACAGTCTTAGTATAGCTCTAGCTGTTTTAAAAGTGATCTGATCGAAGACTCCCAGTCCATTAGTTGACTCGGAACCACGTCTAACAGTCAGTGTTTTCTAGTGAAAAGGGTCGGATAGTGTTACAGGAGACAGGTGCCACGGGAAATTGGATATTGAAAAAAGCGGAATGTGCCTATTATTTATCTAGGCTTACCCAGCTACGAATCCGGTACATGGCGCATTCGTGGTGTGCGAGGGCGTGGCTAACGGACAAGCATAGCACCCATTCGGGTGTGTCTCAAGTGGTACGATTGGAAATTTCAGCACCTAATTAGTGCTGCGTCGCGACGAGGTGCGAAGTGACCTCAAATTTTGGCACCTAATTAGTGCTGCCTCGCGACTAGGCGCCAGCTACCTGTGGGCGAGACGCGCCGCCTGTCATGGGCGACGGACTATACAATCGTCGGCTAATGAGGTCACGCCGCTCACGCGGCGAGAATCGTCGCGTGCGGCAGTTGCTGCGGCGATTTCTGTGTGGACCTTTTCTTATCCATCCATGCCCATAAGTTGGCTAGGTGACTGATAACACCAGAGTGCTGGACATCAGTAAGCCAGCAAGCGTCACTGTAAGATCCCTGCAGTGATTTAAGCCTCGCAGTACAAAACTGTACCGTGTAAAGGTTGTCCTTTAGGATTTCATTTGACTTCTTTATTAATCAGTTTCCTGAATTTCTATCAGAGAGTGATAATCTGGTTTCAATCTGAAAGAATATTGCGTATCAAGACACAGAGTAGCGGCGAGGAAGGCTCAAACATAAGCATGATATGATAAGTATGTAATAACGGCGAGCGAAAACGAAACTGCATTTTAAAGGTTTAAGTGGTTCTTATTTCATGTTTCATGACGGGAAACATGATCTGATCGTACATTCCCCAATGCTTGGATGCTGAGTTCTTTGCAAATTCGCCGCGATATTGCTGGCTGCGGCGGCCCGCGCGGCGACCTACTTACTGCCACGATTGTATAGTCACGCACCCCATGTCATAACGGTGCAAAGATTGGCGAATAGCGATTTCGGAAAGGAAAAAGGTGATTTTAGAAAAAATGTGATTATTCCTTCATTATTACTACTTTCAATCTTCTGACTCCTGTGAGCAAACCAAAATGAAATTGATGTCCATATTTAATATTATTACTATTACTACTATTGCTATACTGCTAACTAAGAGCGCTATGAACTTCCACACACAGACCTACACACACAAACATAACTTAGCGAATTGTATAAAATATTGTATATTGTAATGTAATGTATATTGTATAAAATACCCGAAATATGTGTAAATCTCACAAGCAACTATATAGATTATTAATTATGTATCTGGACATTCTTACTAAGCAATTCGGGATCGGAAGTGGTTCTTCCTGGTAAACTTCGTCGAATCTGTAAAAAAAAGCCATGCGTGTCCAAAAGGAGATTAATTTAGGAACTATCGAACTTTGCCATTTCTTCTCACACAGAGTCCCAGCCCTGTAGAATCCCCTGTACCCCGCAATCACGACGCATATGAGAGGTGTGAAGATTTCCTTGACTACCTAAACACTAATTGGCTAAGCGGCACCATTCAAAGGTATCTGGTGCAAGTGGGGTGATAAGGAGTTGAGGACTACTAACATAATAATAATGAATAATTATAACAATGGTAATAATAATAATAATAGTAAGAGTAATAATAATAAATATGAACATCAATTTTACTTTGATTTGTTCACAGGAGTCAGAAGATTGAAAAGTAGTAATAATGAATGAATAATCATTTTTCTGAAATCACACCTTCCTCCCTTCCGCCTATCTTTTGCACCGTTATGGACATGTACGGCGCGTCTCGCCCACAGGTAGCTGGCGCCTAGTCGCGAGGCAGCACTAATTAGGTGCCAAAATTTGAGGTCACTTCGCACCTCGTCGCGACGCAGCACTAATTAGGTGCTGAAATTTCCAATCGTACCACTTGAGACACACCCCCCATTCTCTACGTTACGACTGAAACTGTCAGTGCGAGAAGCCGGGGGCTAAGCTCGCAGAATATTTAACAAGGTCAAGAGAAAAGGAAAAAAAAAGATGGAACTAGATGGGAAAATTTTACAGGATTTTTAAGGTTTCTCGAATGAAAAGCTTGTGAATGTTTCGAAGTTTTTTTCACTCATTCATGGAAAGTCTCAATCGACTTCCGGTCTGAAGTTTGAGTTCAGAAGTTTATTTTACGCGCTCTTGGACGACCGCCGTTATAGATACGTTCTTAAGATATCTTTTCGAATTTTTTCAACAATATGAATATAACTGCTCCCTCACAAACATTTCACATATAACATTAGTAATTAGCGCATTATCTATCCTCCGCGCATTCTTGATAGTATTTGTGGTAGCTTTGAACATAGAATAAAAAGAAATGCAAAATAACCGTAAAAATGTGAGCGACCAAGAGCGAAAGTGTGCCACCACGGGCCACACGGTCGTCAAAGGTTTCAGAGCTTCTAAGAAGCAACCTTCTCCACATCATTCATAAGATACTACTGCTCTAGACTTTACTTTTTTTTGTCTAGACCAGTCACTTCTCTTTGAAAGATGACTATGACTCACACAAGAGCATGTGTGAGTCGTCATGGCAAAACAGCCGCCCTACCGACGATATTGTCGTCCTGGATGTCCATCGGGTTTGTTCCAATAACAATAGTTGTCAAGACGAAAACAGCACACGCTATTACATAATACAAAAGTGGCTTTTTTTTCCAAAAAGAAGAACGCGTAGGTGTCCTTTGTTTCGTCAAATTCCACACACTACCTTCATATCGAATATTATTTTTGTTAATCGTCAATCGATGGAACAATTTTCAAAAACAAAATCCTTTTTATGAACATTTCTTCTAATTCGTTCCTTCAAAAGGGATGATTAAAGTAATCTGGCATCGATGGATGAGCCGATATACATGCCCTTCATCTATACATATACATATAATATACATTCCCGTTCGTTAGAAGTGGCTAGCGCCTCCATCTCACACAACACAGTCTCGTGATACGATCATACTGCTCGGTCTTGGACTTTCCCATTCTTTTAGGCGAGGGGTTTAATCGTTCAGTCTGACTAAGTCCGGGAAGTTCTATGACTGTTTCTGAACATACTAGAGTAATTTGACATCATTTTTTAGAAGGTTAGGGAAGTGAAATTTTCGCTGTGAAATTACGGAATCTCGGGTAATTATTTATTTTGGAGAGTTATACGGAACTATTAGCACACACCTAGCAAATTAGTGGCTCCAAATTGACTTTAGATATGAAACTCGTCAAAATCTTTTATGTGACAACGTTTCGGGCCTTGAGCCCTTCTTCAGGTCTACAAATGCTAATTTTACATCAACAATCGATCTAGATGTTGCCAATACAATACATCGGAGAACGAAGAAGCCCTAACAACTGACCAACTTAAAAATTTGGCTTAAGGGCGGGATTGTCCCGGGAGTTTCAGGTGTTGCTGCAAATGCAAGGGCTTAAGGCCGAAACGTTCGTCACATATAAAGATTCTGAAGAGTTTCATATCAAGAGCAACTAAAGAACATATTAGAAAATGAAGCTCAGGAATCCTATGATATTGGTAGAAGTGGCATTGAATTCAGGAATTCAATGCTTTGGAGACGATTTCTGAGTTTAATTTCAATGATTGGCACCGCACATGCAGAATCTTCGAGATCCGAAAGCTCAACAAAGCCTCAATTCTCCAGTGAAATTCTCCGGTGCAACTATCTCTATGGCCACCAGTGTTCTCCGCATTGGATTACTATCGTTATTCTGCATCTATGTGGCTCAATTCATAATACGCATTCAGTACATACTAAGTTGGAGTCCTCAGCGAATTCTTGCCGTCTTGACACCCCCAATCACTCTTAGTGTCTTCACCATAGAATTTCCCCTTAATCAAAACCGACTACTCGTTAATTCGGTCTCGTTTACCTGTTTTGGTCGGCTCCAGACGGATACCAGGTCTATTTCACATTCCAAAACAACGTCGGGACCACCCACGTGCATCATGTCGTCGCACAATAACAGAGTTAACGTTGATGAAGCCCACTCGGATAGGCATGACGGCTGTTTATGAGCTGAATTAATCGAGTCGTAAACTAAAATTCATCGGCGTCGATCGAACTCATGATGGTCGTCACGCTCAGAAAAAGCCCATATGGGCCATAATTTAGCTTTAATGAGTGTTCGAGGATATGATCCAAAAAACCCCCTGAGCAAATTTCTCAGACGCTTCAATGAGTTCGCTTTGTTCGACAGGAAAGAACCAGAAAACCTCTCTCAAAGCTAACAGTGGTGAATTTCTTCATCCCAGGACCCCCTGTTAACTTTGAAGACTAATATTTCCTGCCTCTTCATCTATAAAGCAAGAAATCGTCAACAAAAGAACTAGAACATTCTCCACCGGGAGCAATCTTCAGACGATTTTCTCTTCAAATGCTCACTTCTGAAAATTTGTGGGAGTTTAGGGTTTCCCAGGAGGGTAGGTGGGTTCTCCTTCCGAGTCCATTCGTCTTTCCCAGAAATGGGTTTTTCTAGGCATAAAGAGGTCTGCTGATAATTTGTGTTCAAGTGGCCTCGTTTTCAAATTTCTCAATCTCATTCAGTTATCGTAATTTGAACCATGCAAAGCATGTTTCTGACTACAATTTCATTCTTTATATCAACGTATTTTCTTTCTTCCCTTTCTTTACTCTTATTTTCAATAAGACTTACTCTTCCTATAGAAAATCAAGTTTGCTAAATGTTTTTGCAATTTTCAGATTTACTCCCTCCTCATTCATTTGACATTTTGTATGGGCTCCCGAAAGACTGGAGAGATCCTTTCCAGCAGATTCCAATTTAATCTCTCTTCACAGAGACTCAGACTCTTCCTCGACTCTATTCGAGTAGTTCTTCCCCTAATTGAGCCGACTTAGATTCATTTTTTGTTTTCCCTAAGGGATTTATCGAGATTTACCATCTGCCTTCGCCTACTTAGACTCCCCTCCCAAGATTTGGCAGTTCCAAGGGGGCGGTACGTGGCTACCTCTGTCTGCTTACGCTTATTTGGCCTCGTTCCAATGTCTACTATTGAGTGATAGTTTCCTGTCGGGGCCACCGCTGCCGCCAACAACCCCTTCACTACGCTTTCGTGTGTCACCTTCCTGTCACCAACCAACTTCTATCGTTTAGGAAATATATCATTACCACGAGTCGTTTTTCAAGCCGAAAGTTACGAAAATTTGAGTGGGCTTCTTCTTTTCTGTACAACACCTCACATAGCTTATATAACCTCATATCTCTCATTGTCATTATTCATATCTTCTTTTTCCCAGGTGTCGTATAAGACATCTTTGAGCCAAAATATCCTCTTGTGAGTGTTGCCTTACAATTATATGCAATATGGTCCAATCATGACTATATATGCTAGTTCGCTAGATTAGAAAAGCCAAAGCTTACACGGGCGGTCTTGAGGTGTTGATTGTGATAGAAAATCAGACAAGAAGTGCGTAGAGGAACGTAACGGAGGGTTCCACGACAAGGTTAAAGGTAGAATAAAAGGAAACTTACTGTGGAAAGACAGGCAGATCCATACGCAGCTTGCATCGAACGTAATAACTTCGTATAGCATACATTATACGAAGTTATCTGTCCTCGCTGTCTCGCTTACTAGGCGGGGGCACTCTTCTCGCTCTGTGACCCTCGGCCGTCTAGCGCACAAGTGAGCCGCTGGTGTTGAGGGCAGCAATAGATGGTGCGAGTCGCATCGTAGTGTGGTGCAGGCTTACGACTTTGAGCCTGATCCATCCTGTTTTCATGGTTTTTTGATTCATTACACGTATAGACACTGTACCTTTGATTCCTGAAGGGTCCTGTTGGTTAGGGCTACATGGGTTATGATTAAAGCCCATTGAGCTCTCTCCACGGCATAATCTGGTGAAAAAATGCTGTGGTCAGGCCGTATATATAAGCAGACCTCATTTCCACTTGCTTGACGTCGATCACATATCTCATGTTGTGGAAGTTCCGCTTCACCTTACGTATACACACGTACTTTTCACCCATTCTTCCTGCAGTCATTAGACCATGGTCAACTGTCCGGCGCAAAGAACAGCGAGGGGGTCGTCTTGGCCGAACGAAAGGGGAGGGGGTCGTATACACAGGGACCCGCGGTGAAATGCATTGAGAAAACAGGATTTTCCATGTAACAGTACAACGCAACTACAATCGCGATACTATCACCGTCTCCAGGAGAGTGGAGGGCTTTCAATGCTAGTGCGACTGCTAACCACAGACAGGTGCACGGCGTACCCGAGCAGGAGTTTTCACTTCAAAACGCTTTATCTGTCAGCGGCCGTAAGCAGACAAACTTCCTCAAAAGAATCTTGATGTCTTCAGAACAAATCTAAGTGGAAGAAGTTAGAACTGTTTGACTTTTGACTTCTAGGGACCTCCTCAGAAATTCAGACAACAAAAGCTTTCCAGAGCAATTTTGTATAACTTTCGTAAGACCTTATGTAGACTTCAACTTCCGCTGCTCATTATGAATTTTGAAGGAAATTATGGACGTTTGAAGATTGCAAAGTCGCGTTTCAGGAAAATGGCTTGAAAAAAATCAGGGGAAAAAACGGAACAACGGGACTATTTTTGAAAGAGTGATTTTTTGCAAAAGTTTCAGCACTGATTCGAAAGCGCTAATCTATTCTTCTTCGTTTTAATTAGCTTGAACATCTGCAAAAAGTTGATTATGAAGAAAGTTATGAACGTTTGAATGTCGAAAACTCGCGCCTTCTCAAAAATCGGACCACAAACCCCCCAAAAACGGAACAACGGGACTATTTTTGAGAGAGTGATCGTTGGAAAAAGTCAGGTGCTTGTTTGAAAGCGCTAATTCTAGTTTCCTAATTAGCCTTGAACATCTGCAAAAAGTTGATTAATGAAGGAAATTTGGATGTTGAATTGTTAAGAAAACTTGACGTGTGCACAAAAACGGACACTGCGGACGAATTTTTTTGATGCATGAACATTGCAACATTTCAAGGCTTGTAGAGAAAACAATTTTCAAGGTTATTTCTAGCCCTTTAGGGCGGAAGTGGTGTAGTGACAAGTGGCGCGCTTACCACGCGAGCGGTCCGGGGATCAAATCCTGGGTCGTGAGTCGCCCGGGCCAACCAAGCCTTCCATCCCTCCGGGGTCGGTTAATTGGTACCAGACTTGTCTGGGAGGATAAAAACACTGACTTGAACATCGGCTGGCCCCCGCAAGTCATTGTATAGGCCACATCGCATTCAAATGCCACTGCGAATGTATGGAAGTAGAATGCGTGATATTA
>MU896518.1:0-10003 GCA_036418205.1 Ostertagia ostertagi | reverse complement strand
CGATAGATGGAGCCTCCGAGTCACTGAATGGCTCCCAAGAAACAACAAGACCGCTAGGGACGACCGCAAACCCGGTGGGCCGACTCGTTTTCAAAGTATTTCAGACAACGCGGTCTACACTGGATGCAAGTTGCCAGAAACCGGGAAGCATGGAAGAGCTGTGGTCCCCGCTGAGAAGATCGCCAGCTGAAGGACTATCAAAGTATCAAGTAATAGTATAACTTCGTATAAGTTAAATTGATATTGCAACTGAATTTGAACCAAAATCAGCTAGAAATTATGGGTCATCCCAATAAATCCGGCAATTTCTTACGAAATGGTATCAGAGTCGTAAATAGTGACGGAGGGAACACCAACAAATGGTTTCGTGATTCTTATTTTTTTGCTTCAAACAATGTTTGTGTCAAATGAAAGCGCTACGATATTATGTTCCAATTCACTGCAACCCGAAGTATCATTGGAGGAGCATTGCAGTCTCCGTGACAAAGTGGCGCCAGCTGGCACCAAAGGCGGTAACGCTAAAAATTGATGTCATATTCGTGATCAGGAGCGTCGATAATCCTAATAGGATAAGCTTCAGCGAATTTTTTTCAAAACGTACGTACTACCGCTCACTGGCTTTGTAATAGTGCAACAGTGCCAAGGGCGTGGATACATGCAGGAGGCTATGTGAAAATCGTGTCGAGAAAATGGCTGTGTCCTTACGACGTTCCCTCTTTAACGGAGGCTCCGATACGACCCCTATTTATCCTTTGCACATCCGTCATTGTTGAAAAATGTAAGCTTCGTATCAGGGTTAATCGTCTGTATGAACGATTCGAACGAGGGGGTGCTTCATGGAATGGGAAGGAAAACGCGAACCCGGGGGCCTGCGATGGAAATAATGGCGATATCGTCACTGCGAGGTGATCAGAAGAGGGATACACTAAAAGAAAACATGAGTTCGTGGGAAAATGAAATAACAGTTGTTCAAGTTGAGTTTGGCTGCTCCGTATATCTCCCTCAGATCGATGGAATGAAGTACAACCTGGCCAGAGGCTGCACGGAGGATCAAGAGCATTTAAAGAAAATGTAGTTAAAATGAGTTCAGAACACTTCTGTACGTTTATGCTTGCATCACTACATGACATGATTGAGGACGGTTAGCATTCACTGGTCACAGCAAGAGGAAATTGACTTTCAAATGCCTTCGCAACTTTGAACTACTGACGCGTGCGTGGCGCTCCCCGAAATAGAACTTGCTGGCGATACCCGATTTAATTCGATTCACCACAAGCATAAAGATTCTTCAGGACGGGTTTCGTGTATTCGGGCCAAATATAAAAGCGAAGAAGTGCAACGATATGGAAGGATTAAGTCCTCGCGACTAAAAATAGAAGTTTCTGCGAAGCCTGATTTTGAGATTTGATGAAAGCTTATTGAAGATTGTTTCAGTGTATGTTATTAAGTTTTGATCTCCTAGTTTTGAGAAATGCCTTTCTCCCACCGAAACGGGCTTTTTGAAGAAGGTTACTACTGTTAAAATCTCGAAAACTCAAAGTCAGTGCTCAAAAACCTGGCAGAAAAAGTGCGAACGTATGATTTTTCCGTAAAATGAACTTTGTAAAATGAGCGATCAAGCTCATTATAGAAAGAACATATCCTGCAATTTCTTGTCGCACCAAAAATTTGTCACAAAAACGAAGAAGAAAAACGCTATGGTCAATGGAATCCCAAAAACTTGTGTTTTCAAAAAAATTGACAGGCAAAAAGTGCGAACGTGTGATTTTTTTCGAAAAGTGAACTTTGAAGAACGATTAGGCATTTATCAGAGAGGTCGTTTTTTTGCTGAAGAAGACGAAAATTCCTTTACTTTATTCCCATGCCAAAATTTGTCACAGAAACGAAAAAGAACAACGTTTGGGAACAGAACAAACAAAGTTTATTTATTTATTTATTGGTCAATCACATACAGGTAATGGCACAGCTGTAGTCACTTATTTCACAACCGATTGACTTCACTTCAAATAGTCTAGGGAAAAGAAAAATCGCTGATGAAAACTTCATAAGACCTCAACAGAACGTGTAAGCGAGCTGATCGGAGAACAGTGCGTTATACATGGTTTTTTCAAGTTATGGTCATCGAAAGCCCTAAAACCCGCATTCGTACGAAAAACGTGCGAATAAGGAATTTTTAGAAAAGGTGGACGATTCCAAAATGTTCGACACACTTTGAATGGAAAAATATTTGAATTTCGAATCTTTTTACAGCTCTCCGAAAAGTTGCATCTGAAAGTAGTTATGACCTTGAAAAGAGGGAGGTGCGCCTTGCGAAATTGAGGTTTTCAACTCTGTAACAAAAGCGCTTTCCAGCATATGAGATAATCTTGGAGATTTTCTAGAAGCGGACTCCGTGCACATTCAAAATCTACCTAAATAATAAGAAAGTGCATGTTTTTAAGAAAGGTGTGCCTCGTTGGAACTTTTCTTACGTGTCTCGGTCTCTCACTGCCTAACAGGGTGAAAATCGTGTCGAGGAAATAACCGCCTCTTTACGACCCCCCTCCAAAACATGGACTCTGATACGACCCCTTTTTGTCCTCTGCACATCCGGTTTCATATCAAAAAATGCTAGTTTCAGATGTGCGAGAGGGACGCAGCGCCGCTGCCACGCAAATGCGGCTTGATCCAAATGCTAGATTCAATTCTGCTCAGATTAGGTTCTCCTTCTTTCCTTTAAAGACATTTAACCTTTGCCACATTGGCCGGAAAGTAGAACATTGAAGGAGGTACTGCCCCTACACAGTTGAACAGTCTCGCGCTCCAGTATAGCGGCGCTAACTACCCGCGATCGCGTCGCGCGCTGTGCCTAGAGCGCGCTAGTTGGAAAAATCGTCAAATGTACCCCCTTTCAAAGGACTATAACTTTCTTCATTGATAACCGTTTCAGAAAGTGAAGGCAGCTTTTGAATGCACAAGACTTCTAGTTTCTAAATTGTGCTGAGCGTTTTTCTAAGCACGCCTATTCTCGAGAGTGGGAGACGTCGAGAAATTGTCGAGGAAATTGAAATTTACATGCGAGTTCCCACTCTTTAGGAAGACAGTAGCTGTCTTCATTGGCAATGCTTTGAAAATCGGAGGAAAGCGTTGTAAAGTAGAAGATTTACGCTTTCTGATAGGTGCTCCAGTTGTTTCGATCGCTTTCTAGTTCGCGAGAAATCTGCGTCGAGGAAATGTCAAGGAAATTTTCGAAGCCACTCGAAAACTCTATTACTCCCTTGCCGTAGTAGGGAACTTCTTTGAACACCTTCAAAATACTTCTGTACACGTCAGTTCGATGGAGTAAATTGAAAATGATGCACTTGGCGCGGATCCATTCCGTTCTTGTATGCGCCATGCAGTGACCCCACTCGGAGTCATTGGGAAGGTGTTTTGTCCTAGTGACGACTTGCTTAATCACACCAAAAGATATTTCCAGTATTAACTAATTAGGATAACTTTGTGGTCATAGTGATGTCTGATCATTCCTTTATTCAAATCGCTTCCTTTCCAACCCGTTCTGATGAATGACAGCTTGCGGTTGCAGGATCTGATGATGCCAAGAAGGCTGCGAATCTGCCTGTTTTGAACTTTCTACCAAGATGCTGTTCCTCCACTAAGTTCTCGAAGCATGTGCATCATTCTAGAGTAGATACTCGCTGCCCTTTCCCTACGATTCTTTTGCAGGACGCGTTGCCTTCCTATGCCATACTGATCACTACGAACCAAACCAACAACCACTTGTAAGATGTTATTTGCATTAGGCTAAGTACAACACTTGTGAAACTAATGATGACAGCAAATAAGTGGCAGCAGCACCGTTGTGTCCGTTGATGAACCTTTTGATTACGACCCCCTCCCAACTCTCATCGGAGCAAATACGACCCCCTGTCGAGGATTTCCTCGAGTGTTATTCACCCTGCTGCCTAATAAACGATACGTTCCTGAGCTAACGCAACGATGCAACCGCCGTCTCTTGAGGACCTTGAAGTTTCGTGATCTAAGGTTGATGCACTTGTTCAAAACAAAGCAAAGCAGGCTCTCGTACCTAGGAAGGGGGGTGGGCGCACAAAAATCTCGGAGAAGTGCGAACGCAACGCCTCTCCTACCTTCGAAGCAAGTACGATCCCCTTTGTGAGGCCATCTTCAACCTTTGTTAACACAAAGCCCAACCCTCCTCCGGTTGGCGTTTTATGGGTAATTTGCGAGCCATAAATGGGCGACATTTCCCCTAGGGAGGCAATTTTAATTTCGATTTTCAGTGTCCTACGACGTATTACATCGCACGCAATTTCAATAGGAAATTATTGCGCGTGACGCAGTAATGCATCCAGAAAAGCGAATTTATTGGGTGATGAGTATAACTCGAGAAATTCTGACGAGGCCATTCAGGCAGCACTTGTTAGTGGCCCGAGCTAAAAGTAGCACAATGAGAAAACTGTAGAAAAAAGACGCTCCCTTACCGCTTTCTACGTATTAAGCTGGTGATGAGCAGATCGCTCTGTTAAGTTTTCCCTCGCTAGAAATTTACTTTTTTCTCGAAGAATTTTTCGTAATAAACTTTCCTTCGGAAAGGGTTCTGTCAAATGCCTCATGACGAACGGTGAAGCGTGTAGTGGAGGCGGCTTGAAAATAACCTGAAAGTGTGTTCGGGAGTCGCAGCTATGTACCATGCCATGATCTATTACACTGTGTAGGGAAGTGGGGGATTCGGGCTGCAACAGGTCATGCGTGTTCTAACTGAAAGTACGGAGGAAGCACTTTTTTAAAATTTCAAATCAAGAAAACCCGTCTGGTCGGGTTGGTTTCTTTCTTTTTTAATTTTTCGAGGTCTTCTTGCTGCTGCGGTGCACATGCAAATTTCCTATATTCCAGTTTCCATAAGTTCCTTTGAAGCTGTTTTGCAGCTATCGGCCAAATCTTTCAATTAAAAGCCGAGTATTTCGTGTGATCGAGATCCGCTGAACCTGCTTCGGAAAATTACTGTTACAATGTTCTTTTAATTTCAAATTTTCCTTCTATAAAGAATCTAATTCGAGAAAGCGAATCATTTCACGATTCTCTCTTGCAGTTTGCTTTTCGCTTATATCAACCAGTTTAGCTCCGCCCGCTACCGCGCGCATGACACGGAAGCCTCTGACAAAACTGACAATCGGTGAAGCTTTGGGTTTCACCGCTTAACTATAGCTGCTTCGTTAAATGCATTACTGTCCGTTGCCCATCTTGGCTGTATCTCACTGTTTGATAAGCGCAGTGAAGTGCACAGCTAAAGTGATGTATGTAAACAACCACCATGCATCGAGAATCGAGGAAATTTAGCGGTCGAATAATTTTTGGTAATCTCAAGACGGAATGCCCAGTATTCACTATCAAATTTATTAGAGCATCCCATTCATCCTCAAGAACTCTAGAAGGTGTAGCGGTTGAAAGGTGTTTGAATTTACAATTATAACGCTAATGAAATGATATTGAAATGAAATGCATTATCTGCAATCTGGTTTCGAGTAATCTCTACGTTACGCATATCGTAATTATCAGTCCTCATCTGTCGTTATCACTTTTGACCCCACCAAATGTTCCCGTCCCACCCCTATATCATGTCCCAAAATCAGCTCCTGACGACTGCTGCGAAGCGCACTATGAATTTCGTGAAATTTGTTTCAGCGCCTCTTATCTGCTCTTATCAGTCGTTATCACTTTGTGACCCCCACCAAATATGTTCCGCCCACCCCCTATATCATATCTTGAAACCAACTCCTGACGACCACTGGTGCCCGAGCTATGAATTTCGCGACACTTGCGTTCTAGCGCCTTTTATCAGCCCTTATCAGTTGTGATCACTTTCTTTACCCCACCAAATATGTTCCCGTCCCACCCCCTATATCATATCTTGAAACCAACTCCTGACGACCACTGGTGCCCGAGCTATGAATTTCGCGACACTTGCGTTCTAGCGCCTTTTATCAGCCCTTATCAGTTGTGATCACTTTCTTTACCCCACCAAATATGTTCCCGTCCCACCCCCTATATCATATCTTGAAACCAACTCCTGACGACCACTGGTGCCCGAGCTATGAATTTCGCGACACTTGCGTTCTAGCGCCTTTTATCAGCCCTTATCAGTTGTGATCACTTTCTTTACCCCACCAAATATGTTCCCGTCCCACCCCCTATATCATATCTTGAAACCAACTCCTGACGACCACTGGTGCCCGAGCTATGAATTTCGCGACACTTGCGTTCTAGCGCCTTTTATCAGCCCTTATCAGTTGTGATCACTTTCTTTACCCCACCAAATATGTTCCCGTCCCACCCCCTATATCATATCTTGAAACCAACTCCTGACGACCACTGGTGCCCGAGCTATGAATTTCGCGACACTTGCGTTCTAGCGCCTTTTATCAGCCCTTATCAGTTGTGATCACTTTCTTTACCCCACCAAATATGTTCCCGTCCCACCCCCTATATCATATCTTGAAACCAACTCCTGACGACCACTGGTGCCCGAGCTATGAATTTCGCGACACTTGCGTTCTAGCGCCTTTTATCAGCCCTTATCAGTTGTGATCACTTTCTTTACCCCACCAAATATGTTCCCGTCCCACCCCCTATATCATATCTTGAAACCAACTCCTGACGACCACTGGTGCCCGAGCTATGAATTTCGCGACACTTGCGTTCTAGCGCCTTTTATCAGCCCTTATCAGTTGTGATCACTTTCTTTACCCCACCAAATATGTTCCCGTCCCACCCCCTATATCATATCTTGAAACCAACTCCTGACGACCACTGGTGCCCGAGCTATGAATTTCGCGACACTTGCGTTCTAGCGCCTTTTATCAGCCCTTATCAGTTGTGATCACTTTCTTGTACCCCACCAAATATGTTCCCGTCCCACCCCCTATATCATATCTTGAAACCAACTCCTGACCACTGGTGCCCGAGCTATGAATTTCCGGTCAGACAGACAAACACATACACACACAGACACACACACGCACAACCGCTTAGATTATTATACACTCCGTTGCAAAACTATACGACATACCCCAAATTTTGGAGTTCTGAAGTTAGCGTGGTATGAGCAGGGAAATGGTCAATGCCGTTCGATTCAGCGTGCAAACAAACCTACAGGGGTGAATCATTATCGAATTTCATTCATTTTCAAAAGCGTGGGGTCGAAAAAACGAAAAAAAGGCCGTTGCAAAACTATACGACATAGCTACTGATTCTCAACACTCCTCAACTATATCCAGATTGGAAACGAGAAATATTACCGTTTCATGTTGCATACATATACCATATATGTTTCTACTCCACATGGAGCAAAATGCCACGCAACAATCGCCTTTCTATGGACGAGCAGGCTGAAATCGACGTCATGCGCGACCTGGGATGGAGTGTTCGCCGGATGAGCCAGCGGATCGACCGCTCTCGAGACTGCATTGCACGGTATTTGCGGAATCCACTCGCGTATAATACGAAAACTTTAACCGGAAGACCGAAGAAGCTGAGCGAACGTGATCGCCGTTCAATTCTTCGATTGGCGTCGAACAGCACGAAGACGGCTAGCGAAATCAGGGAAGAATTGGGGCTCCAAGTGAGCAAAGACACGGTCATACGTGTGATTAATGACTCGTCATACATAGTCCGTGAGAAAATGAAGAGTGCTCCCCGACTTACGAAGGAACACAAGGAGGCTCGTCTTTGCTTTGCAAGAATCAACATGCAGACAAATTGGAAGACGGTAGTACTAATTATTACGTGTAGTTTTGGACGACCATGAGTGGTACTTGCTGTTGCAGATCATTTTTTCCGACGAAAAAAAGTTCAATTTGGATGGGCCGGACGGATGGCACTCGTATTGGAGAGATCTGCGCAAAAATCCAATCACCTTCTCTAAGCGGAACTTTGGCGGTGGAAGCGTGATGTGCTGGGCGGCTTTTAGCTGGTGTGGCAAGCTGGATATAGTCTTCACGACTTGCCGAATGAATTCCAGTGATTACCAGGACGTGCTCAAAAACCACCTTCTACCATTTATGAGAAGAAATCGCCGCCATCGTCTCATTTTTCAGCAAGACAACGCTGCCATACACGTTAGCAGATCAACTCTGGATTGGTTCGAGGCTCATCACATCGATTTACTGGATTGGCCTGCATGTTCCCCCGATCTGAATCCGATGGAAAATCTGTGGGGCATCCTCGCGCGTCGAATCTACGCTCGGGGAAAACAGTACGAGACAGTGGCTCTCTTACAAAAGGCGATACTCGAGGAATGGGCACTGATACAGAAGGAGGTTCTGAAGAAGTTGATTGAGAGCATGCCAAATCGGCTGTTCGACGTGATAGCACATCATGGCGGACCTGTTGACTATTGACCTATCACATACTGCTATATGGTTTACAATTGTTGTGGAAACGTGTACTGAAATAAAATTCCTGTGAAAAAAAATGTGCTATGTCGTATAGTTTTGCAACGGCCTTTTTTTCGTTTTTTTGATCCCATGCTTTTGAAAATGAATGAAATTTGAAAGTGAATCTCCTCAGTAGGTTTGTTAACACGCTGAATCGAATGGCAGTAGACGTTTTCCTGCTAATCCCACCCTCGCCTCAGAACCCCGAAATTTGAGGTATGTCGTATAGTTTTGCAACGGAGTGTAGTAGGAATGTGGTGCAATACAAGTGGGATGGACACGTCGTATTTTTTTGACTACGGTATGCGCGAAATGTGTGTAAGCGGAACTGCTACCCGCTATTATGGGGCGGTATTCAATCCTTCCCCCAGGGGGATATATCCCCCTACTCTGATTCAATCCTCTGGGGGGACAAAAAAGGGTTGCGTCATAGGACCTCGCATACCTCTGTGTTTCTACCTGCCAGACAGTTAGAGCAGCGCGACCCCTCAGGGAAAAGAGTGCTTCATCAGTGGAGGGTAGTAGCGCTGCTCTAACTGTCTGGCAGGTAGAAACACAGAGGTATGCTAGGTCCTATGACGCAACCCTTTTTTGTCCCCCCAGAGGATTGAATCAGAGGAGGGGGATATATCCCCCTGGGGGAAGGATTGAATACCGCCCCTGGACAAGATTATTAGTTCCGGATCATAGGGTGTATACCCTAACCTTCTCGACGTTGCACTGGGGCGAGCAATGTCACGTGCAGGGTCAACCCTACGTTGTTACTAGTAACAACGGGGGGTCGTACCTGGTTGAGTTTATAGGGGGGGGGTCGTATCCGCTTCAGTCGCGTGAAATTACATGTGAGTTTGTGGTGAAAGTGGAGTTTTCACGAGTAGTAGGCTAGGTGAGTTGGGAGCGCATGGGAGAGAAATTTCTCGATGTTTTGGTTCCAGAGACCATGGATCCCCATAGTTTCTTGCTTTTTTCTCCTTTTTTCGGAGATCTCCAAAATTAGGTCTGACCTTTCCCCCCTTTGGCTCCCTTTGAATTTCAAAGGGTGGCGCCACCGGGAGCCAAAGGGTCGGACCACCCCTTCGGTTCCCTCTATATTTACAGAGGTGGCGCCACCGGGAACCGAAAAGGCGGTTTGGTCAAACCGCTGAACCCTTGACAATTCGAACATGAGACCAGACACTAACCATTCCGCCATGGAGACCACTACCTCGTTGACTGTGCCTAACCCATAAACGAAAGTGTACGAAATTGATCACTATACGCATGCAAAAACTCCTACTCAACAAGGACTCGAACCCTTGACCATGCGAACATGAGACAACACACCTAACCGTTACGCCATGGAGACCACTACCTCGTTGACTGTGCGCCTAACCCATAAACGAAAGTGAACGAAATTGAATCACTATACGCATACAAAAGCTACTGCTCAATGAGGACATCTACTGAGTTTTCCGAGACTTATTACTGGTTACCGCCAGCTCTGGTAGCCACAGTCTACTGTGACTCGCGTGGCATCCTGAGTGTTGTCTTCGAAACTTTGCCAGAATGTGAAATCGGAGAGCATGCCTCAA
>MU896516.1:0-19600 GCA_036418205.1 Ostertagia ostertagi | reverse complement strand
CAGACCATTTTATAGAGCCACAACGCCATTGGCGCTCACTTTCAAACCGCGACAACGGCCCCTCTGTGATAGTCGTGGGCTAATCTACCCTTGGGACGTGGCTCACTAGGACAGAAAGCGACGTTTCCGCTTTTCGCAGCGCGAAACTTTTCGCTGTGGAAACCCTAAGTCCACTCTTGATCAGAGATGGAGCTGGAGCTCTCGCAACAAAAAAAGTTTTGCGCTGCGAAAAGCGAAAATGTCGCGTTCTGACCTACCAATGCTTCCCGTTCCAACCACACTCCGATGCATGGTACCCACTCCCTATACTTTCTGTGTTGTTGATCTGACCCTTTTTTCAGGAAAAACTATTACTGGTGATGATGATCTCTCTCTACTAGATATGAATTTCAAAGATAATGACAAAATATTGATTATGGGTAAGGTATCGTCGTCGTTAAAGGTTAGTCAGCCTTAGTTCAGTTAGTTCTGAATTTATGCCATAGTAGTCATTAATGCTGAGGTTTTCATTTCATACTCAATGTTCCTACAAGCGTTGTCCTCAAGCATTCGGGTCCATACTGCTTTCGAATTGAGAAGTGAGCATTTCCAGGACGATCCGGGCTTCTCGGCCCTTGTGGCTTACGAAAAAGCGAATTTGGTGGGACTTCAAAAGCAGCACGAGCAAATAGAAAGCGATCTCAGTGCGATGGAGTTAAATTTTCTTGACGGTAATACATTATGCTACTTGAACGTTTAGGAAGAGATTGTGTGGTGGAATACATATCTTCACACGAGGTATCATTGTGGTTTTTCGCGATTGTTCAAAAACACATATCCCCTGTGCGCGCTAAAGGCGGTGATCACGGTAGCGGCAGTGCGGTTTGGGACGTCACTGAACGTCATCGATGGACTGGATCCCTCAGTGCAGCTGGGGGGAGTGGTGTGGCTGGGACGGCCTCATAATGTTCGTCCAAAACTACAACCTCTTCGGCCACCGTATCCACTGCCTTAGCAAGCGAGCGAAAACTGAAGATCGTGTTATAATTCCGTTTCCAACCCCTCTAGTATTATAAATTCAAATTTTCGCGAGCATATAGCTGCTCACTTTGCCCCCTGTCACACTGATTCTTACTTGTGAGGAAAATTTGTTGAAATTCCCGTTTACCTTGGTGGAGTTCCATCTTCATTCTACAGGTGCTTGCATGTCTAATATAAGTTTGGCTCACTCTATTGTTCTAAAAACTCGCAGGTACAAGTCGTTTACCCGTTCTGTCCTTATCGGATCGAACGGTCCCTCTCGAACTCTCTACATTAGCGATAATTACAGATAGCGGAATATTAGAAAAAAATTCCTCAAGCAATTATTGGTCATGGAGTTGCATATACTTTATCACGCTTCCACTCTGTTTAAGTGCAGAAATCATTGGAAATGGTCAAGAGAATGGAAAAGAGATTGGCACACTTCACCGAAACATCGATGAAGCACCTGGAGGCATTGGATGGTTTAAGCATCATTGGAGAGCTAACGAGCGAGGCACAGGTAATTCCGAAAAAGAAACTTCTTTTGTTACTGCAAGCCTCAGAAAATTGCTTTCGAAGAGCTGCAAGGCTCACTTTTGAGGCCTTCACCTCTCTCCTTGGGATTGGTGCCGAGCCAGGTGTCGACCTCCTATCGTCTGTGACCTAGCCATTCGGTAGCCATTCGGACCATTGAGGAATATCCAAGTTGTCCGTAAACCATTCAGCAAAGGGAGAGAGAGCTGTAGCGTTGAAGAGGGCACAGATGAGAGTCGCATCAATGCGGAAATCAACGGGCAAGGAAGGGGTCCCATTTCTCGGGTTTCGGGCCGTTTCAAATGGTTTCTTCTTCATCCCTGCTTCCACTGACCACCTCTACCCTTATTTCTAATGAGCTGTTTTTCATCGTGAACTCCTCCTTTAAAGGGACCTTCATTCGACCGGAGAGTCCCTATGGCGAGCACTGTCTTAGTAATTATAATACTCGAAGATTAATTTATAGATTATACTTTATAGATTAGACTCGAGATTATAATACTTTCAATTTGTAGGCAGTACGAAACCGTGAGAAAAGGAAGAGCTTAATTGATGGAATCAACACGCTGCTAAATGGAAATGACAAGCATGTTCGACGATTAGAAGAGTACAAAAAGAAGCTCCTCGGGGAAATTATTGAATGAATCGTTTGACTTGTATGCCCTAGTCCTTCATGTGTGGAAGAACATGTAATAAATTTCTACTGTGTCATTTTTCATCACTATATCAACACAGTGTTTTCTTCTCGAGCGGTCCAACTAGGGTACCCGACAGGAGGCCCGTCGCGCGGCAAGAAGGCAGAGTCAGCGGACGAGTCGCAGCGCATGATGTGCGATATAGGACGTACAATGGTTCTAGTCCCGCCTGGGGCGAAAGTTTTGTTCACAACCCAGCATTCTTGTGAAACATTCGCAAGGCGAACTGCGGCCAAAAACAGCAGTTAACAAACAAAAACAAGTCAAAATGGTACATTTATTTAACCTGGCGCAAAACACTACAGTACGCGCTAAGACTCGTCCGCGGACTATGCATTGTTGCCGCGCGACGGGCCTGCTGTCTGGTACCCGTCCAACCTACCATACAAGAAGTAACACTGCACATGGTCGTGCAATGTAGCCAGGCTCCGAAGGCGAGTGTTAGACTTCAGTGATCCGTAAAAATGGTATTTTTTAGTTGAGGTCTTGGCGACTTCATTCACACACAGCCCTGGCCCAGAAAGTTCCAAATGTTAAGCTCGTTACGAGACTGCAATTCTGAGTTGTTTTAAAAGCACGGAAATCAAGATTGATTGGTTTACGTCGTGAAATGTCCTCTGAGAATGCCCAACTAATAGGCTTACCGTAATCGTGTGAAGCGTAATTTCCGATGAGGGCAAGTGTTCGACTACTGTCACACCTGTGCTAGCACCTAAAGCGCTAAATCGTGCCACTCTAAAAGTCAGCACGCCGCAACGTTTGGTAATGAAACGATGAACCCACTGCACGAGTTGAGGTGACAAAGCAACGACGGCAGGGTTCCGCACATTGGGTCGTAATACTGTGGGTAGAATGGTTGCCCAGGCAGCACATTTTTCTGGGCCCTATTCAGCCTGTTACAGGTATACTCAATCCAGCTTAACACTGTTGTCCACTAAATTTGAGGGATCAAACAGGCTTTTGCCAGTAGATTCATCCATTTCAGAGGGCGTCCTGACCAGAGGAAGTGAGCCGCCTTACCCTCACCGGACAGTTGCTCAGTATTGTCCGCATCTTCTGGTTTCTGGATGCCCCTGAGAGCAAAACACATTTCCTCTGCAGCGATCCCTGCCATCTTTTCATCTTTACGGGTAAATCTTCAAAGCGATGGTGACCCTCGTGTCAAACTGCATCAAGCCAGAGACCCTTGCAGGTTTTTTATGGCTCAAGCAGGGAATAAAATCCGGTATTCAGACGCAAGAGAGCCAGCCGTGTGTGTCGGCCAGTTAATTGCAGACGTCCGCTACGACGCCGAATAGACACTTTCGCAATTCCTGTTCGGACTGCGTGTGTAGAGGAAGACCCCGCGTTCATATGAGCATCCTAAAGAACAGGATTTTCTGTAAATTGACAGCTTAATCTTAGAATCTGGAGAAGGCAAGCAATCTAGCCTCTATTTCGGAGGGCTAGAAGAGCGTAGAGTGCAGACTAAACACCACAAGTTACGACAGGCCAGAGAAAAGAGAAGAAAAAGCCATTCCTTTCTTGGCTGTCGTCAATTGTGGTGTGCGAGCTGCACTCGACGCTTTTCTCGTTTACCGAAGTAGAGGGTACTACATCACAACACAGCTGGATCTGACTCGTTCCTAGATAGGAAAAAGTGGAAAACAAGTTTTCCAGGCACATTGCTATTAGAGAACCGAACCTGGCTCAAGAGGGGACAGGGAAGTTACAGAAGGAGATCTACATGTTTCAAAAACGAAATACACAACACTTTTTATTCTATCACCATTATTGACTGAACAGTCGCTTGGATGCAATGGACCATGGAAAGAACTAGCGTGCACATAGATTAATCTGATTAAAATCTACATTTCTGAAGATTACTTACGATAAGGCATCAATCTGAACCAGTGCCACATGATATCATATCATGTTGGGAAAACAAAGTTGTGACTGGAATTTTCAACCTACGGATCAATGACCGGCTCGAGAAAAATTGGATTGTGGCATAAAAAAGACTCTGGCTCTTTGCCAAAGTAATATTAAATTCTTATAAATAAAGAAAGGACAGAAACGGATCTGTGGAAGTAGTTCAAAAGAAACTGAACTTCTCTCTCTTCAAAGGACATATGAGATAAAATGCTGAGGTGATGCTTACAAACAGCCAAAATATGACTAAGTCGCTAATTTTCTTGTTGATGGAATGGTACTGACTCAAAAGTGCAAGTGCACATCTCGACAAGTTCTATTAATTTACAAAACCGACCACCTACTTCCACACATCTTCACTCTGAATACAACAGAAACCTAGGGATTCAAAATACAACCTCCTTATTGTACAACAGCAGCTTCCTTAGACTAGAAGACGATTCTAATTCAAATCGACAGGAACAGGGTGATCAGGAACCAGCGACGTGAAGAATGACGTGACGAACGAGTAACATGTAGCGAAGAATACTTGAAGAGTACTCGGAGGTGTCGGCGCAACGAAACCCGTCTGAGCCTGTAAGGTAGAGTATTTCACCTCAAGGTATAAAATTCATATAAAAAAAAAAGATAAAAATTCATATAGGTCTGAGAACGCACGTTTTCTGCTGTGTCGTGGGACTGTTCCCCTGTGTTGTTGTTATTAACATTCGGCTCAACTGGCTCTGCCATACGAGCTTGCCTTTGATGATTTCTCCTCAGTTGAATGAAGAAAATAAATAGGGCGATGGTTACCACAGCAAGGAAGCGTTCAAGGGAAGAGTAAAGCAATACCGCCTCAACAAAAACAAGCACCAGCATTGAACGAGAAAACACATCGACCTTCGATGTTAAAAAATCAAACAGCCACGAAAATATTTCAAGTGCTGCAACAAAAAACGGTATTTGAGGCATACCGAGAGGAAGAGAAGCACTCGGAAAACTTTGTACACAATGTCCAATAACGTCACGTCCACCTCCTGGAACGGCGGCAACATTGGTTCACCCGGAATCTGGAAATTTGAATGCCTTTGAAATGACGTGTGAATTCTTCGTATAACGAATAGTGACATCTTTATGCGCACGCGTTTAATACGTATACTACTCTCCCCTAACACCGATACACATCAGCCCTCATACGTTTTAATTTCGAAGCACCCCTTTCTTCTTTATATTTTGAAAACTTCCGGACACATTTCTTTATCCTTTGCGCATCTCGCATCAGCCCCGAATTCCCGAAAAAAAAAATATTTCTCTCCGTCTAATCTGATTCCTATTACGCTCGTTTCCAACTGATGAAAAACACGATACAAAACCAGCCATGGATACGAAAAAAATACTCACGAATCAAAATAACTTGTACAAAATGTTTGACTTATACTTAATAGTATGCCTTCAGTTAACCATGAACAGATTAACCAATGAATGTCTCGACAAGTATTACGAAAGAAGGGTCCAAACAAGAACTTCCGTTACCTGTTCAGCTGCAGCAGCTACATTAACATCATCCTGAGGAGGAGCTGCAGCGTGGGCTTGTCCACCCTGATTTGCAACCTGTGCAACATTGATATGCATGGCATGTGCGGCGGACTCACTAGCGCCCATTCCTTGAGCAAAGAGTGCGCCATATCCCATGTGACCCATCATGAAGTTATGATAACCTTGCCACCTAAAATTTAAACATGAATGTCGACTGATGAAGTTAATTATTAAAATTTTAGAACATACTGATTCATGTAAGCGGCATAGTAACCAGAGTACTGTTGCAGTCGTGCTATTTGTTCAGGGCTAGGACCAGTTGACCCATAATAACGTTGGTACCACTCGTAATAGTTTGTCGTCCAGTCTGGGACAGAAGCTATAGAAGGCTGTGCAGAGGTGGCCGCTACATTCGAGGGATTCCTAAAACGCACAACTTGATCATCTTTACGGACTCACAAGAATTAAGATACTGGAAAACTTGCAACCCATCGATTATATTTAGCATTGAATGTTTTAATAACGACATAATAATATTTGATTATATAACTAGCTAAGTACCTGGACTTGGGTCATGCAAAATTGGATACGTAATAACTTTCCTTCTTATCATTACAAAACCCCTAAAACATGGGTTTTTTTTAAATATCGGTTTGTTATGTCTGGTATGCATGTCGTCTGCCTCGTCGACCGCAAAATAAAGTGGGTGATAAGGCAGCTAAGGAATCAACAAGACGCTAACAAATCTGGGCAGCTCACAGGACTTGCGCTACAAATATTTTGCAATGGCATGATTGTGATAACACCCCAATGGCTATGTAAACACCTACCCAGCACACTCTTGGTCATTTCACATGGTGCTGCGGTTGCAGTCAAATAGCAGTAGAGGGTAGAGAGATAAGCAAAACCCTTTCTCAAGGTCCTGGCGGTTGAGGGGGGGGGACCAATCTGGCCTTAATGTATTACACATTAATTGGACGACACTAATGCCATTTTGACAGAAAGTACTTTCCATTATGTATGCAGCTGTCGCAGACCCGTGTAATAGAGGCTATCATCGCGATGAATAACACGCTCGCGTGACTGAACACTGTAGAGGGAAGTGCAGCTGTGACTGCGATTGGTTATGTGAAATGTATTAGCGATCAATGAGTGCCGCTTACACAAGGCTGCATTCACAGTGACGTGGCAACTGCACAAGCAGTGCTGGCGTGTCACACGCAGTCGCACGTGAAACGAAGCCAAGGTTAAGAAGGGTGGCCTGGAACTCAGTTTCAGCAGCTCTCCGCCTGGGCTCACTCAACTTCCCCCTTGACAGATTTTTTTTTGATAAATTTCAAGGATCTCTGCCAAAAGAAAAAAATGTTCCCAGACAGCGGGCAGAAATGCGCTCGTTTGAGACCCTCAACCTCAGAACGCAAATAGGCACGTGGAAAATTAGACGATAGAACAAAAATAGTGATACGAAGCAATGAAATCAATAAATACCAAACAACAATTGTGACAACAATAATAGTAAGAACATTATTATGATTACTGCGATAAGGACTCACGATTGACCAGACGCATTTGGAATCTGACGGTGCCGCAACTCAGGAGGACTAGACTGTGGCAAAGGACAAACGAGGTGAAGTACTTGTGGCCCATCATACACTTTTCTGTAATAATACCAAATCCATTCTCCAGTGGAGCGCGACCTCATCTCGCATAGATGCTTTTCAGCGATATACTGAATCTAAAGAGAAACTGAACCTATAAACGCACTTTTGATCCATAATATCTTTTATAACCATGTCATCCGTCAAGCAAGCGCCAGAAAAAATGAGCCGTTGTGAAGTTTACCGCCTGCAAAAATTGATGAAATATTACAGTATAGCATGAACCCCATGGCGATAATTCCAAAATCTTGAATTGTTTTTAATCTGTTCTGAAGCCATATTTTTCTAGCGCGAATCTATGCTATGGTCAGTGTCAAAACCTGAATGGGATAGCCCCCGGTTTCCCATTTTAAGCCCTCTTATCAGATGAAATTTGAGCGTAAAGATTGGGTCCCGCCCGGCCCGCCCCCCCGCGACCGCCCGGCCCAAAGACGAGGCGAAATTTGAGCCAAAGACGCAGCTATGGTTTTCATTGCCCGATCACAAAACCGATCGTGGAGCAGATACCTAATAACCAAGTGATCGCACGATCAGACGGTCGATATGTATCTAACCAACACTCCACTGTGCGATCGGACGATCGCAAATCATAACTGCGGCGTACCTCGCGTTTTTGGGAGAATTGGAATCTCTTCCCATTTCCGCCATGTACGGTCCACTTCACATCTCTACTCTCATTTTCGGGTACAATTAAAGATAGCTAACCGAACGTGAGATTTGCTTCTGGAGTTCTCAATCAAATTTTGGCGATATACTAACAAGAATGGGACATTTAATGAACTATAATACGCCGTCTTCAAGAGCCTAGACTTATGCAGGAGGAAGAACGCTCCAATGTGTGAACCAATTCGTAACTGCTTCACCAAAACTCGAGCTTCCCCCTCTCCTAAGAGTTAAAAACTCTGAAGGAAATTGGCGATACGAAGTTTCCACAATATGCCCCGCCCTCCTCTGTCAGTGTAGCATCCAAATTTCTGAAGTCTCACATAACTGCAGTCGGCCGCAATGTGGCTCGGAGGGGGCCAGCGCGCGGCGGCGTGCGCAACAGGAAATTCGTGAGCCAGGGGGAATGTAGCCAATTCAGGGGGGGGGGTGAGGGCAGTCACTTAGCATGCGTGAGAAGCTGGAATGTTCCGTGAGAAGCTGGAATGTTCGAGTTACACTACATCGCTGAGCCGCGCGCGGCGACTGGCCCCCTCCGAGCCACATTGCGCCCTGTAGTCAGTCAAGGAATCAAATACCTGTCCAATTACGGAACCACGGGTAAAGTTTGAGTGTTAATTTTGCACGTCACGCGATGCGTGTATCAAATGGACTCTTCTAATCGATAGCTCTAGCGGCGCTATCGCAAGACACGGGAGTATTGTTGTGGCAACGAGACCTACTCCAGGGGCGGTATTCAATCCTTCCCCCAGGGGTTGGGGGACGGAAATCCCTTTAAATTTATTTGTTTTTAACGATGTAGTTTCTTCATTTTCAATGCATGCTTACTGTGACATACATACATACATTAAACCTAGGCCCTTTATCAGGACAATCCCAGTTGGGAAGACAGAGAAAATTTAAAGGGATTTTCGTCCCCCAACCCTAGGGGAAGGATTGAATACCGCCCCAGCTTTTTCCATGCATGTCAATTTTTCGCTGTGGGAACACCAGGTCTATCTCTGATCATTAGTGAACCCGAGAACTTCCGCAGCGAAAAATCAGTGGACCAGAGATCCCCACAGCGAAAAATGTTCCGCGCCGCGAAAAAGTCGCTTTCTGTCCTATTGAACCACACCCTTCCCCCTCCCCCCCCCTCCTCGAGGCGGTTCGCGGACCACTTGACTTTATTCCATGTCCCCACCAATAGCGGAGGGTACAGACAATTGGAGAGCGGCATCTGGCTCGGCTCAGGATCCCAAACAGGAAGGTGGAAGCCCTAGAAGTAGGCCTTAAAGGAGGAAGAGACGTCGAGGTGAGTGAGCCAGTTGCATTGTGGCAAAAGTTTGAATGTGTGAGATCGCAGTGGTGATGAGCCGCTGATAAGATGAGAGAGCGCAGACGAAAGCGTCGAGTGAGGCAGCTTAAAAGGCCGAGTTCAAGTAGTCCGTCGACCCCCCCCCCCCCCGAGACAGCACCTGCGTTAACCGATGACAGACTAACCCAGAAGGGAAGGTGCGCGGCCAGTGTGAACAAAGGTTGGCTCTACGTCCTCCCCGGGAATGGCTTTTTGTCAAAGTACTGTAAGTGATTCACATCACCATTTATTGGCCGGTGCATGCGACCCCCAACGACTCACTCAACCTTGGAGACACATGGATGATGTCCACGATCCACGAGGGGATGAGTCCCCATCCGCTCGTTGAGGCTTGCTGCACCCGACCCCTGAACGCCACCCCCAGCGGCATGAAGTGCCACAACGAGACTGAGCCCCCTCCCCGAAGTTTTTTGCACCCTCCTAGGCTTAGTTCTAAAGGATGCCCTCTGATGTTGCGATAGCACCGCTGTAACTAGTCCTTTGGTCGGTTCGGTTCTTTGATTCCTCAAGGGCGGGGCACCGTAGCGCCACGACGACCAGCCAAAAATCACAGTTCAAATTCAGTGTGCCCACGTGGCGTCGTCAGCGACTATCTCCAGAGAAGTTCACAAAAAGAACGAGTTTACCACACAAAAACTAGACCGTAAGTGATTGATACTTACAGGATGAGATGGGCATACTTGATGGAGGTGCTCCTTCAGCAACCGTATTGTCCAGTTCAACGGACAAACGACTCTGATATCTTTGGAGGTCTGAAAGGCGCAGCGCACCGTTAACTCAACCGAGTCTGAAGCGACTCCCTCCTGTGCCATGAATCTGGAAGCATTTAGAAATTGGGAGACGGAACTTGACAACGGTGATACTTCACGAAAAGAATAGGACCAACTTTATAGAAACCACGATCAAGAATGAAACCTCCTCAAAGGGGAAATGCTTTACAAGTCAACGTCGATTATCAGCTGACAACACTGCACAATGGCCGCAGCGCGCCCGCCCACTCATCTCGCGGTGGGTCCCGCACGGAAGGCCCGTTATGCTGGCGTGGCCTAAATTTTCCTGTTGCGAAACGCTCCACCCCCTTGCTCTTATTAAGATCTCGATATACTTCCCCATTGAGTTGTTTTATTGGAAGCTGGTAACCTAGCCGAAGTTCACCTCAAGGTGAGTCTCTTTTGACTTTTCATGGTAGAGGATTTTTAATGCTTCTTTCTTGATTTGGATAGTACAGCAGCTTATAGGAAGTCAATTTGACAATTTAAAGTTGTTTTAAATATCAGTTGGAATTCGGTAAGACTTCAGAACCCATTCAGAAGACATTTGGTTTTGTGATGAATACCAGTAAAACCTGATTGAATCGCAGAAGTTGACCGAGAAGTTGCGCACCAACAGGAGGGATCTAGAAGAGCCTGTGTAGCCTTCGATCTCTTGTTCCTTGTAAACCATTTGAGAATACTTTTGTTCGGCACAATTGCTGACCGGCTTCATTCCCGTTGCTGATTCCTTACTATTTCAGATGAGTGACCTCGGTACGTGGTTCAGAAGCGTGCCCATTGTCACCAGATACTGGTTCGCTGTATCGGTCGTTTTACCTTTATTAGGACGGTTTGGACTGATTAACCCAATGTGGATGTATTTGGATTGGGACCTTGTAGTCTATAATTTTCATGTGAGTTGCTTTTTCATTGTTTGGCTGTATTAGTTGACTTGTTTTTTAGTCATTCATGTTTTGCCTTCTACGTTTTTGCTGGTATTCCGGACCATGTTAGATGAGCAATTCGTAAAATCGGGTTTTGCTGCAGGCAGCCCTGCATTTTACTCTGTTACAATTTGCTAGGACAGAAAGCTTTTTCCGCTTCACAGCTCGCTGCGAGTACCCAGGGGTCGGGTGCACCAATCCCCGGCGAGGGGATTTGTCCCGTAGACTTCTCTGGACACATCCTCCTATTCTTGAACTTGAGGGCCACGTCATCGACCGGAATAGAGACGCAGAGTTTTGGGGACCCATCCCCTGGCCGGGGCGGTTTACGGACTACTTGAACTTTCTTCCATGGTCCTGCCACGAATGGCGGAGGGCACAGACAGTTAGAGAACGGCGCCTGGCTCGGCTCCAAATCCCAAGGAAGGAGGTGAGAGCCCTAGGACTAAGCCTTGTAGGAGGGAGGGACTTCGAGGTGGGTGAGCCAACTACAGTGTGGCAAAAGTTTGAATGTGTGTGATCACAATGGTCATGAGCCGCTGATAAGGTGAGAGAGCGCAGACGAGAGATGGATCTGAGGGCGGCTTAAAGGACCGGGTTCGCAAGGTAGTCCGTCAACCTGCGGCTTGCGACGTGACTACTTGAAAGCTCAGCCCCTTGAATCGCCTCTTGCGCTCTCTCCGCGATCCCCTCTCCCTCGTCTCACGGCTTGGTCTCTAGCACCACCCCGTTTCCTAATCGATGTGTGCTCTGGCCATCGGCGGCGACGCATCTGAGGAAACCAATCAGGTAGTCCGTAAGACCGCCCGGGGCTTGAGCCTGGCAACCTGGCCCAGGTCTCACCCCCTGATCGAGTGGGTAGACGCTAGGCATACCCGACAGGCCAAAAAAGTTTCGTGCTTGCAAAGCGGAAAAGTGCCTTGTCCATCCACGGCTACCTCACCATTCCCTCTCATGGTCCTGCGTGCACGCAAACTTGTGTGCTCGGAACAAAAGCATACCGAACACAGGCATGCCGCCTGAGAACAACCCGCTTTGCTTCATTCCCGCACACTGGTGAAGGCAGTAGCCTCTCATACATGTTGCGTGTGTTTTAGCTCAGCGAAACGTAGAAGCTCCTTACGACATTTTTTCAGTAGATGGGGGCCTTTAGCGAACCCTAGTCCACAAGGTCTGTACCTATGCTATACTTTTCCTTCCTTTGTTTTCATGTCAGTTAGATCGCTCATTAGAGAGGGATGGAATTGGGTTGTTGCATTCTGACGTTGTATCGACACTCGCTTCAACGTTGTTCGCTTTTTTATGAGTGTCCCCCTTGTTTTAGCTATCGCGTGTTTAACTTTGTTGAGGTCCTTTCTGGTTGAAAATCAAACATTTGTGACGTCAAAACGTCTTTATTGAGTGACAGAAAAGTTTCATGGCAATTTGTTCATCGATTCCGACACATTAGTTGGACACCTTCTCAAAAGTTGAGGTCGGTGCTTCAGTTCTGGCGACGATTCAAGCCAGCCCTACTCTTTTACCCCGTCTCACCACAGACTGGTTTTCACTGGCTTCTAAGATGCTCTACTTCTTGTATAATTACTCGAAAAATCTCGAAACCGGTGTCTTCTCTGGGCGACCTGCGGATTACCTTTACATGTTAATATTTAATTGGTTGATTTGCACGGTGAGTTTTTTTCTTTTAGAGCTTCATTTTTAATACTTTTCTATTTTATGATTTCGATTTCTATTGTTCTCCAGTAGAAGTTAACAAGAATTGGGTGGTTCCATTATCTTTTCGCTAAGCACGCTGTTTTCCTTTGGACCACCGAGGCGAACTGCTTGAGTACTAATTTAAACTTTCGCGTTGACCTGCATCTATGGAGTCGCTCTTTCAGTCCCCGCTTCGGCTTCCATGTTTCCTAAGGCCCGACTCGGATTACTTGACCTAAGCTTGGAGTATCCCCCATGGCGAAAGTACTAAGCGGTCGGCTTAGATTAACGGTAGTAACCTGCGATGCTAGTAAGGTGATCTCAGGATGAGCCAGGGGTGTGTGTGAGCTAACTTCTGTGTAACAGCGTTGGAGCGCGGAGGACACTACCAGTAAGCCATGAACCACTATTTAGGCAAAAGGGGTCAGACAATGTCAGTGCAGTGAATCTTTCAGAGGACCAAATTCAGGCAACTTTAGACTAGCACGGTTTTCTGTAGAGACTCTGCATGCACGTAGATATGCTTCGAATGTAGGCTGGCAGTTGTAGTGACTATACGCTCGATCCCGTTCATTTTTACCCCTTTGACGACGACCGTGTGGCCCGCCGGTGGGCCACACTTTCGCTCGGTGGCGACACGTTTTTAGGGGTTTATTTTGGCATTTTTTATGTTTCAAAACTACACAAATACATTATCGAATTCGCGGAATAATGCGCTAAAAACTAATAGTGAAATTGTTGGAGAGTTAATGATTATTGATGAAAAAATTTAGAAAGAAGTGAAGTGACGCATTCATAACGGCGGTCGTTCAAAAATGGGGGGGGTGTGCGTGTTAACGCGTAGGTCGGTGTAGTGCTGCATAGATTCAAAAATGAGTTTGGGTAAAAGTTTTCTACAGCGCGGCTTACATTTGCAGGGCAAATATGCACACTGGCCGCGGGGGTATATTTTCTGTTGGAACCGATGTGTTGAGTGTTTTATACGTGTGGTGTCAGCTAAATAAAGACACGATTGTTTCATTCTTGGTTTGGAACAACATTCAAGGTGAGCGATCTTTTTTATGACATCACAACTTTGTGTACGCTTGTCTCCCTCAAAAATACTTTTTTACCCTGGAAGAACTTGTTCGATTAGGTACATAGGTAAAGCGCGTATCGGTTGTGTCGCTCGGACGGATTAAGGTAACATAGTAAGCCGCTATAGTTGTTCACTGACGCACCGCGCGAACATAGTTTTGATGGATTTTGGTCGTCAGGCCATTGTCGGCGAGAGTGCGCTCAGATTTAAAGGGCTAAAGTTCAAGTAGTCCGTCGACAGGGTCACCGTTTCACTGTTTAGGGCAGACCTGGGGGAAGGGTGGAAGGAATGCGGGTGCTTAAATTTCGATTTCCTCCTAATTCCATTCCTCTCTAGGCTTAGTAATCGCAGAGGAACAGAGCGCCGCGCCATTGTGTGAACTTGAATGTGATTGGATGCTTGGTTAATAACACAAAACTGTAACGAGTGCTTATTCCTCACAGGCCTAGTTTTTCCACATTTCGGCAGATTTAGAAGTCCATTGTGAAGCTCTGAGAATCGTACGGAACGTTCATCTGAAAGAGACGCAAGACCTTTTTTGAAGATGGGATGACGTTAAGCAACATGCGAATACTATTTTTTCAGGCAATGTATCTTCCTTGGATCTTGTGTGCCTTCAACGCTGTTCTTCGCGGTGGTGGTATGAACGAACTGCTAGGAATTCTTGTCGGGCACACTTACTATTTCCTAGCCTTCGACTATCCGCTGCAACACGGTGGAGCTTCTCTCTTACAAACACCTCAGTTTTTGTACAACTTGCTTCCTAACGAGGAGGGTGGTGTTCATGGGTTTGGAGCTGAGCGAGTGAATCAACGTCGTGCTGGGGGTGCACAAGGTGGTGGCAGGTATTTCTGGGGACGAGGACAACAATTGGGTGGAGAATAAAAAGGGTGCTATAAGTGTTAGCGTTTAACGTATCTCTCATCAGAGTATTTGCAGCTGGTTTGCCACAATTCATGTGATTTGCCGCTTTTAGGCTTTTTCTCCCATAATTTATTGTGATGGTGTTTGAGAATTTTCTTTCCTATATTTGTAGTTGTACATTGATGTAAATAAAAATCCAAGCATTAAATCGATTTTTCCAGCGCGGTTTCCACCGCTTGATACATTTGAGTATTCTTATTTTGTTAAGTAGTATTTTTTGTTTAAAAAACTAGCTTCGATTAACACCAGGTAACCATGCAAAACGACGCTGGTGAAACAGTGGAGCTCTATGTTCCCCGCAAGTGGTATGTGGTTTTCTTTCGCAGCTCATTTTTCGTTAGTATCGTACATTTTCCCACTGAATGAAGCTGCAAAACGTTTTTTTTTTCAGCTCTTCGTCCAATCGTTTGATTGGGCCTAAGGATCACTCTTCAATTCAGCTTGATATTGTCGATGTTGACCCCATCACTGGACGCATGGTTCGTTTTGCCATTTTTCAGTACTAATACTCCATGAAAAACGATTTGTAGGTTGCTGGAAAATCGACGCGTTACGCCATTTGTGGTGCTCTTCGCCGTCAGGGAGAATCTGATGATGCTTTGCTGAGGCTGGCTCAAAGAGATGGGATCATTCCCAAGAATCTCTGAATTATTGTTATGAATTACATTAAAGTTTGTTTTGTTGTTGCTCACGCCCTCTTATTCAGCACTAGCAAAGAGACACGGCTTTCAAACACACTTCACACAATCTGAATTGGAGAAGGTCAAGTTTCGACAGGCACAATAAGATTCTGCTATATCAGATGAATCTTTAATCTTTAAACAAAAGCATGAACCTCCAAAAGTTCTAGATTCATTGAAAGAATAGGTTCGGCTGAATGCGCTTGGCAGGCCAGAAAAAACGGAACTCCCTTGCGGGGTACTTGGTCTGCGATCTGTGTGTTCTTATCAAAACTCCTGCTCTATCCACATCCGCAGAGCTCAGATTAGTTGAAGGATTTGACAGCCGCACAGTTTCAGTTCAGTGGAACAGACTACAGTATGAAGACAAGGAGGACAGAAGGCAATCACTGTGAGCGGCTATGCCTGACTCTGAGAGCGAACCTGCGAAATATCCCTTAACTAGACCGGTGAACCTTATCTAACTAGAATATGAGAATTCGACTTGACAATGGAAAATCTCAAAATGTGCTGTAGAACAGCTGCTGTTTGATCCTTTCAGCTCGGGCGTGGCCGCATAGCCCGCAACCAACATCAGAGGTCAGTATTCCGACAGTCGACACATACTGTATTTCTAATATTGCTAGCGGTCGATCCAGCCAACTGTTCTCCTCCGAATTTTGCTTTGCACCAGCCCTTTTGTTCGCTAGGAAAAAATATAGGGCTAATAAGAACAAGGTTTTTCTCTCACATAAAATAATTCAGGCCTGATATTGTCAAAACTCGCAAATGAAAAAGAATCTAGCGCAGTTGTTCTGCCTGGGTTTCAATTGTTTAGAGTGAAATACCACAGTGAGTATCAGTTATCAGGGCCATTCACCGTGAGATGTATACCCATGAACCTGCCTTGAACCCTCATTTCAAATCGGCTTTCATTATCTGTGGAACGTTTCTCTGAGAACTTATGAAGCAGGGAAGCGCAGTGGTAGTGACCGGGGTCAACCGTCCGTTCGCACCATTCGAACGAGAAGATCGCATTTTGAGGTTAATTATCTCTGGGAAGAGGGTGAACAGGTAGGGTTTGTCGCTTCATGATGTTAACTTACCCCCCCCCTTCGCCCCTGCTCGAGGCTTTTCAAGGAGAGAGTGGGCTTAGACGTGTGTTGTTGATGCTCGGAATCAAATATTATGGAAACAGCCATGATTGTGGCGTGGTGATTGGGGAAGGGGGACGGGTGGCGTATTGTGGGGCCTCCTACGGGTTGATGGTGGTAGTGTGGTGTAGTTCGTTAGGAGCAGAAAGCACTTTTCCGCATTTCGCAGCGCGAAAAATTTTCGGCTGCGAGAACCCCGGGTCACTTTTGATCACTGGTGGACTACGGGTTCCTGCAGCAGCAAAAAAAATTCGCCCTGCGATAAGTGGAAAAGTCGTTTTCTACTTTTAGTGAACCACACCCGAGATAATGGGGGGGGGGGGTCACATGGAGACACCCTTTAAAGGACCAACGGACGTTCACAGATAAAGCACTAAGGATAAAGCATTTGCCGTTGATCAATCCCTTTTTGGGATGCGGCACGCATTCTACTTCCATTTGTACATTCGCAGTGGCGAATGCGATGTGGCCTATACAATGACTTGCGGGGGCCAGCCGATGTTCAAGTCAGTGTTTTTATCCTCCCAGACAAGTCTGGTACCAATTACCCGATGGAGAGGATAAAAGGCTTGGCGGCTTGGGCGAGATTCGATCGGGGACGTCCCCGCATCGCCACGTTCCAGTGCACCACCACCGCCCCAAACTTACGATAGCATCACAACTATTGGACGAACTATTATATCTCTGAGATATCCAATCCGGAAGAAAAAGATAATTTATTCTAATAGTAGATTCATTTAGGAATGATCATCTCAATGATATGTACAGCAAGATGCCGAATCGTGATGTCCGGCGTGGCAAGGATGAGCTTTTTCACGGAATCGATCACCTGAGGTAGAAGTCCAGCGGCATTTTCCGTGGATAGAATCGTCTCAATAGGAACTAGGCATATTTGGCGATACGCCAAAAGTTGAAGTGTATCATGATCCGGCTGAAATAGCGTTTAGAAAACCTAAGAAGTCATCTGCTTGTCGACTGAGGAGAAGTACGGCTAACCTCCGTATCGTCCTTTTTCTCTTCCATTACACCGCTTTTGAATGGATTCGGTCTTTCGTTGACTGGTTTGCTTGGTAACCCGATTGGAAGCTGTTTTTTATACTCTGAAAAACTCAAATCATAGTGGATGCAGTACATAGAATCGAATTTTCCGGTACCCGACAAGAGGCCCGTCGCGCGGCGAGAAGGCAGAGACGCAGACGGGTCAGCGGACGAGTCGCAGCGCGTGCTGTGTGATGTGGGACGTACTATAGTACATTCTATTTATTGACGCGAAATCACTGCAGTACGCGCTGCGACTCGTCCGCTGACGTGTCTGCGTCTCTGCCTTCTCGCCGGGTCTCCTGTCGAATACCCGACTTTTTCTCCTACACATGGAAGTTATTGAAAGCAGGAGACATTACCAGAAATGGTGTTGTTGATTTCTGCGTCTGATACCACTTTGTACAGTTTCTCACCGTCACACTCAACCAGCATGAATTCAAATTTCTGAAATAATTTCGTATAATGTATGCTATACGAAGTTATTACGTATAACGTGAACCGAAAGGGTCCTTGAAAGAGACCTCCTCCCATTATGCTCCCTGGCACACATCGCTACTTCTCTTCTCAGCGTCCTTCGTATCTCTCCCGCTCGAACAACACCCCACCATCCCGATGTCATCACACAGCGTGAAGTCTATTGGCCTGCAAACCGCAATCGTGAAGGCATAATTGCAAAGGATCATGTGCGCTATCCAAGATACCGGCGCAATCAATCTAGGACTGAGTCCCAGGAGCTCAGAACAGGGTCAAGCGAGGCGTTGAGGAAAATTTGGAAATACGACCCCCCCCCCCCCACCACCCTCCGCCGGAGGCCGAAGTCCATGAAACAACCCTCTTCAAAAGCCGAACTATGAAAAGGTTGAAAAGCTTGTTTAATTCTCCCCCAAAACTGCTCATAAAAAAGCCCTGCTACCCCACCGCCCACAAAAAAATTCGTTTAAGAAGTACAAAAGTGAAAAAGTCAAAGAATAATCATTATTGATGAGTCCTACCAAACGAGCAAACGAGAAACAGACCAGAAAACGACGAAAAACTAGTCACTAAAAATGGCATACTATGACAACATCTCTCTTTATTTATTTCCTCCACAAGACTTACCAAATTCTAGTACTACACAGATTATGGTTCTCAATTTACACGTCCCCCTTTCGCTCAAAGGAAGCCTTGTAAAAGCCTTCGCCAGCTGTGTGTTGACTGGACTTTGGCGTTGACCGTGGAGCAGCTTATTTACTATTGAAATTTGAACAAATATTCAAATGATTATAACTTTCTTCAAAGTTAACGAATTTTCAATCTGAAAGCAGATTTGGAAGTTTTGTGGAGCTTTTTCTAATCAGTATTGAAATTACAAAAAGTTATAAGAAATAACAAATTTAGGTCAATTAACGAGGAAAATTCGAGATGAGCACGAGTTTTTACACTTTCCGAAGCAACAACTTGCTTCATTTTCGTCAAATTCGAAAGGCGAAGTGTAGTGTATTAATATGGCAGACGAAACTAGAAGATTTTCTCTACCAAACCATTGCTAAAGCAGCTCTATACGTCCAGTATTCGAAAAATGCCCACGTTGAGGATTTTTGCAAAATTAACGAGGAAAATTTGTGATGGAGTGCGAGTTTTTTCACTTTCCTAAAGCCATAACTCCGTTCAAACTCATCCAATCCGAAAAGTAAATACGCCATCATAAACTAGAAGATTTGCTCTATCAAATGCTTACTAGAACTGCTCCAAACGTCCAGTATTAAAAAAACGGCTACGTTGAGGATTTTGCACGAGTACCGCCGAAAGGTACTTTTTCGCTACATTGGCACTATTTCAACGGCTGCATATCCTTTTAAGGGCGATTATGTACTAAATTAGGAGCAGATTTGGAATCACTGTTTTCTCTTCCTAAGAAAAGTGATTGATTAGCGTTTCTCAACTTTAAAGGTTACATGTTTATAAATTTAACCCTGAAGAGTCCGTTAACGCAATGTTGAATGGTGTACACCTCCCTGTAAATGCGCACGGACACTTTC
>MU896512.1:0-10554 GCA_036418205.1 Ostertagia ostertagi | reverse complement strand
CTGAAGACTGGAATAAACACAAGGGAATGCACTCTCCTCTCCCCCCCCCCCCCCCCAACTGACTGAATTTTCACCCTTAAATCGTATGCCGTCCAGGCCAACAATTCCATCCCTTCCAGGATCGATCAGTCGGTATGAGGTCGGTCTGGGAGGATAAAAACACTGACTTGTACATCGGCTGGCCCCGCAAGTCATTGTATAGGCCACATCGCATTCAAAACGCCACTACGAATACAAATGGAAGTAGAATGCGTGCCGCATCCCAAAAAGGGATTGATCAACGGCAAATGCTTTATCCTTTTTGTTCAATAAAAAGGTAAAAAAAAACAGTAGTGATAGGTAGACGATAGCGAAAAATGATTGATTAACAACGTGTGATTTCCGGCTGTAACTGAATAATCAGCTGAGAAACACACCTGTTGAGATTTCTGTAGACAGTACAAATACTCAAGGAAAAAGTTGAGCAGAAAGCTTTTCCCTTTGCGAAACGCTCCGGCGACGCTGATGATAACAACCTGAAATAATTTCAGTGTACTCTTTTTCCTGCAACTATTTCTCGCTAGCCAAGCAATGTGTGAATTTTTCCCCCAATGCCGAAACCCCGACCGATTCGATGGTGTTCGTCCACGAATTTTCTGCATTCCATCGATCAGATCCAGATTTTTCGGCGGAAAAATCGAAATCTTCTAAGGCTAACCGAGCGACGAGTTCTTATCGATAGGGATGCCGAGCTTTATCGCTGAAACGCTTCTTTGGAAACATGATTGTGGATAAATTATGCCCAATAAAGCTCAGTTAGTTCGGGAAACAGAATTCCGGTCTTCACGCCAGGTCCGGTCAGCACGCTGAGGGCCCTATGCGCCATTTTATGTAATTTTGTAGACCTCATGGAGTTCAATATTTTCAGGACTCAAACCTTTCTACAGTACTCCCAGTTTCAAACCTTGAACAACACCTCGCTTGTGTATCACTTGCTAATCTTTGCTATTGTTGATACGCAATCAGAATAATCAACAGCGCCCCGATGGCTTTGCGTCGGCCGAACTGACGCGAACACTAGCGGTGGGGGAGGGGATGGCGATTGCGATTTTCGGATCTCGATCCGATGGAGAGAAAAAAGTGCTTGATAGGCGGGGCAGGTAACCGACGAATATAAAAGCCAAGAAAACGATTGTAAGAGTCGGTCTAGCATGGATATCGACTCGAAGATCAAGGCCTATCGCTTCGTCGGCTATGCAGCCGTCACATTTTCGGCCGTTGCCGTCCTGTCCGTGTGTATCACCCTTCCCATGGTCTACAACTATGTCCATCATGTCCGTTCGCAGTTGCACTCCGAACTCACTATGTGCAAGGTACGGTAGACAGAGATTTGCACCCATTCATATGCTGTTCTTACTTTAACCTGACTTGTTCAGGGCTCTGCAAAGGACGTATGGTCCAGCGTATACTCCATCAAGGATCTGCCAGTAGCTGCAAATAGGACAACTAGGAGCAGTTACAGCGACCAGTGCAACGGATGTTGCCTTCCAGGACCGATGGGACCTGTCGGATCACCCGGAAAGCCCGGAAAGCCAGGAAAGCCTGGAGCTCCAGGCATGCCTGGAAATCCTGGTCGACCACCTCAGGCACCTTGTGAGCCGGTGACTCCACCACCATGTCCTGAGTGTCCACAGGGACCACCTGGACCTCCTGGACCTCCTGGACCACCTGGAGATAACGGAACACCTGGTGAGCCCGGAATAAAGGGACAAGATGCACCTCCTGGCGAGCCTGGACCTAAGGGGCCACCTGGACCTCCTGGACCTCCTGGAAATCCTGGAGCACCTGGAGAGCCTGGTCAGTTGATATTACTCTTATTAATGTTTCTTTTTATGTCATATAGAAAACACATTTGTTAAAGCATGTTTAGGTTCACTAACGCATTTTCAGGAGAGCCTGCCAAGTCAGAACCTGTTGTTCCTGGACCACCTGGAACTCCTGGAAGTCCAGGACCACAAGGACCACCCGGACCTCCTGGAAGCAACGGAATCGACGGAGCACCCGGAGAGCCTGGACCCAAAGGACCTGATGGCGAGCCTGGAGCGCCTGGGCAAGATGGAGAACCTGGACAACCTGGCCACGCTGGTCAAGATGGACAACCCGGAGAAAAGGGAATTTGCCCGAAATACTGTGCGATCGACGGTGGAGTCTTCTTCGAGGATGGAACTCGCCGTTAGGTGGACGTTGTACATCACAGTATTATTTATTAAAGCCTTCAAAGTCAAAATCCTATTAAAAATTGACAAGATTTTTGTTGTTGCATTTAAATCGAATATTTTTCCCAAAGAATCGTGTCGTGTCACAGAGCAGTAGTGAAGGGTGACTGCTGAAAGGAGTCATTTGATTGATGAATAGGTTCAGAATTGTGTTTTTCTCGAAGGCAAATTGGCTTTTGTCAGCTGATTGAGTAGGTACGAGCAGCGGCTTCGTTGACTCCTTTCATCAACGGAGGCTCCTGCTGGAACAGGCTAGTAAGCTGCTCTTCCTCCACTATCAAACCACCAGCATTTTAGCGTCACTAGAGAGGAACCCTAGGACAATTTCTTCTATCAAACACCCCATCATTCTTTTGTCGTCGAACACCACTGCGGTGAAAATACGGGAACTGGCACAATCGTAGAAAAAAACACGAAAACCGAAAATCCCTCTGATGGAGCCGATCGAGAACTGAAACGCCCTGGTTCGCTGCGCAAGCAAGAAAAATTGACAAGGCAAAGCCATTGCGGTGTTATCGCGCGACGGGTTACAGTGTGGTCAGCTTGGATCTTGAAGGTCAACGAAACCCTAGATTGCGCCTAAAACTCCTGTGCAATTGCTAGGCAAGGCTACAACTATGGGAAGGTTGAACTATGGCATAATTGTAAGAATCACAAGTTGATAATCAAATCAATATGCACAAATTAAATTCTACGAGCTAATTAACCTCATGAGAAAATGCAGCCGAAGCTTTGCCTAGTTTCGCTGAGATCCGAGGGCCTGAGGGCAGCCCCTGGGAAAATTCATAAGCCGTATTATAAGGCGTTAAAATTAGTCAAATTTCTCACTTCAAACAAATCTGAAGATCCACAGAACGCAAAGACACACGTTACCGTGCAATTTTCACCAGTGTTTTAATCGCATGCCCTGTTTAGCCCTCAATTCCGTTATAGGTCCCATGCTATAAGGTTTCGCTCGCAGGGTAAAAATGCGTCACAGGGCTCCTTTCAAGCTCAAGAATTCCACTGAGAGCTCCACTCAAGAATTTGTTTTCAGTGCTGAAACGAAATTGCTTTTTTATCACGCCGATAGGGCTTGTGAAATCCGATCTCTAAAGTACACACTAGTAACCAGTTACCGCCAGCAGGCCCTCTTAACAAAGGTTAATCAAACGAAAAACGCCGAAAACATTTTGCAAAATTCATGTTTGCCTAGGAATCTTCTCATACAAAACAGCACGTTTTAACCAAAGCTTTATCCCATATCATGGTTTTCCATATTACCGCGCCTTGGCTTATGTGAACCTTAGCTAATTGCCGAGTCCGTATGTGCGGAGCCGAGGTTTGAAATGGAAGAAATAAAATGGAAATTAAATTAGCTATCCAACAAATTCCTTCTTAACACATTGCGTACCGCGTGCGCCACCATGTGGCGCACGATTTCGCACGAAACAGCATAGTTTAATCTGATTTATTTGACATTTTTCAATGCTCCTGAACTGGTTTGCACTCATTTTCAGAGCCGGGAAACCATACGTGTCATCACTGATAAAATTGTTGATAGATTAATGATGAGATTTTGAAAAATATAATACACTCATACCACGGCGATCCGAAGTGGTGTTAAAAGAATCCTCCCGTGAAATTCTTGCATCCCCATAAATGTGCCAATTGTGATCATTAGAGACAACGTGCAAAGCTTCACGCACGAAGATTCAGTTTTTGAAGAGAAACAACGTACGAAAACTACAGGCTATGGACAGTCCAAGGTAGGTCGCGCGGAGCCATAGGCGGTGCATGGAAAGCAAGTGCGCCTTGGAGCGATCATGCATATCAGGCGACGCAGTTGAAGAATCGAGTTAAGCGTGCGATTTTAGAGAGCAGAAACAAAAGGATCGATAGGAAAGGATGCAGTAGAAGTGCGAAATGCTAGCGCAATATTCAAAAAGTCAAAAAGAAGTCCTAATGGGGTGGCATTCCGTGAAACAGTGCCGACAACGTCCCGTCCTACACTTGGACAGAACTTTCCGGCTGGATTCAAAACGCTGACAGTACTTTCGATTTTTCAAACTGTTTACCAAAAAACGTAATTTGTTTGGTCCTTTTCGTTCTTTTCGTAAAGTATGGATGCCATGTCATGCCGGGTGAGATAGAATCATGATTTTCCCTGAAGGATTTCTTCAAGCTCGACATCAGTGAGTGCTAGCACCCCACAGGCTTGGAGTGGAACGTGCTCTGGTTTGTTTTTTTTTTTTGTGTTTTTTTTTTTCCTGCCAGTGCAGTATCACCACGTGGATCACAAAATAATCCGCTTCCATGACATGAGCCATGAGAAATTGCCTAACAAACAGTAGTATAACCATTGTAACATCCTACTTACTATAAAGCGCTTCGTCTGTCGTTCTGTCGTCCCTCTGTCTGTCGTTCTGTCCCCTGTCTGTCGTTCTGTATGTCTGTCACGAAATTCCCTAGCTCCTCGGGATCCGCCTGGAGGGACCGGGTCAAGTGTGGGATGGGTGGGCAGGGTCTCACGTAATACAAAACACACATCAGCTAAGCGGAGCCCCGCCCACAGAGGGCGTGGCGTGCGTCGAAATGAATTGTACCAAAGACCAAGATTTCGATTTCAGTGAAAAAACGACCTCGAAACTGGGCCAAAAAGTGGGCTAAGGTGTGCATTGGTAAGTCACATCGAATTAGGGAGACCCACCCCCGGTGGGCGGGGCGTTCTCTAAAAAAGCAGTGCTTTATGAAAAATTTCATAACTCGGTTGGGAGAAAGCCTACAGAGCAGAAAAAATTGGTGTAAGGGAGCAATGTCTAAGGTGTTTCCAGCATACATGACGTGGGCGGAGGCCCGCCCAGAATGGGCGGGGCGCGCTCTGAAGTGTACAGCATTTTCTACAAGCCCTCATAATTCGGGTCGGGGAAGTCCTAAAGAGCCGGAAAAAGGTGGATAGAGGTGTATGGAGGAGTGGAGGCCAGCTGTCAATGGTGGGCGGGGCTTGACCAAAGTGGGCGGAGTTTGCGACGAAAATTTATAACTCGGCTCCATGAAGCTCCGGAGGCTGGGGAAAAGGTGGATAGAGGTGGGTGGAGGAGTGGAGGTTAATTGTCATTGGTGGGCGGGGCCTGACCAAAGTGGGCGGAGTTTGCGACGAAAATTTATAACTCGGCTCCATGAAGCTCCGGAGGCTGGGGAAAAGGTGGATAGAGGTGGGTGGAGGAGTGGAGGTTAATTGTCATCGGTGGTGGGCGGAGCTTGACCAAAGTGGGTGGAGTTTGCGACGAAAATTCAGAACTCTGTTCCAGAAGGTCCCGGAGAGTGGGGAAAAAAGAAGATATAGTTGGGTGGGAAAGTGGAGGTCAAAGGCCAGTGGTAGGCGGGGCTTGGCCAAAGTGGGCGGAGTTTGCGACGAAAATTCATGACTTGGCTCCAAGAAGTCCCTGAGGCCGCGGAAAAGGTGGATGGAGGTGGGTGGAGGAGTGGAGGCCAGCTGTCAATGGTGGGAGGGACATGACCAAAGTGGGCGGAGTTTGCGACGAAAATTCATAACTCGGCCCCAAGAAGTCCAGGAGGCTGGGAAAAAGGGAGTAGAGGTCGGCGAAGGAAAGGAGGTCAAATGCTATTAGTGGGTAGAGCACGCACCTAAGTGGGCGGAGTTTGCCAAAAGTGTCGTAATTTGGTTCCAAGAGGTCCCAGAGACCGGTGAAAAAGGGGGTAGAGGTCGGCGAAAAGAAGGGAGCCAAATGCTATTGGTCGGCAGGGCACGCACCGAAGTAGACGGAGTTCGCCACGAGATTTATTGTCCGGGCCGAGGACCGAGAAAAATAGGATAATGGTTGACGAAGAAAGAGCGCATAGAATTTAGCGGAGAATTCAGATATTCGTATTGTATCAAGCCAAATTTGAAATTTTTCGTCGCACCATCAAAATTCGCCACAGATCTGTGTTGCGCGCGCAATGCGTGCGGCGCCAACTGGTAAATATATATTATCAAAAACAATATGGATGGGTGGCAAAATTCTCTGAACACACGACCGAAAAAAGGCAAAAGCAGTGCCTATTCCTTCAAGATTCAAGCTTTAACGATGCTATGAGAACTCAGTATACACACAGGAGCGCACAAAAGTCTGGTCCAGGCGGTGAATCCTTCTCTACTGTTAATATTTTCCATAGGGATCAAATCGGATTCAATTAATAGCTTCGAAGGCAACCCTTCGTTTACCGAACTAGTACACTTTTACTGTGACACAAAAAAAGTTGAAATGAAAAAAATCACTCGCCAGAAATTCTTAGTATGTCGAATTACCACATTCAGATGGTTCAAATGATTGTAAAAAATCAAAATTTGACGAAAACAGTCGCGTGCGTTAAATAAAAGATTGTGCAGTATTCAGTACAATGACATTCTGCCACAGCAGGGCACGGAAGAATCAGTTGATGAATTCAGTGTTATTGAGGCAAGTTACTCGATCTTCCTTCAAATTTGACGAGTTTCTCTTCCACAGTTCTGGCTCTTTTTTCTGCCAAATTTCCCTGCCCTTTTCACGACGCTAGGACATGAGACCGAACTCTTCCCTCCGTTAGAGGCACACCCTACTGGCCAAAGCACTCTTGCACAGCTGAAAGAATCCTTCCCGGAAAATTCCTTGCATTCTTTCCCAACATGAATGTGTCGGTTGTGATCACTAGAGACAGCAGACAACGTTGAGGTAGAAAGGGTCGTAAAAATTTCCAAGTCGCCCAGACGCCATGGCGCCACCACTTATACTGCCTGTGCACTACGGAGAATACCGCGTGCAATGATCATTGGAGTACTGAAGAGACTCACTGCCAACACAAAAGATCAAATTGAATAGTCATGGATATGTTAGAAATATTTCCCACTTGGACCAATTTTCTCCGCCTTAAGGCGATCTGATCAAGGTAAGGGCAACCTTTTTGCTGCGCAGTTGCGCCCCCAGGACATCCAAAGGTGAATATGTTGAATTAGCAGCGATAGGGAGACCGGAGCGACCGCTAGCCTCTGCGATAGCAAGGTTTTGCTCAGGTTGTTGGATCGGCTGATTAAGGTCCCGGTCAGAAAATAATGTGTGGATCCCTGATCCACCAATCTAAGTGAGGCCAACTTCTTAGTTGTTGCTAGCCTTCACGATATTAAATTAGCTTCTGATAAACTTCATTTGCAGATCAATTTCATGAAATAGCTATGATTTTGACTTTCCACTAGTCGGCTAAATAAAATGAGCTCATCGGAAATGAACCCTTAAAAATTCCATCCAACCTTCCTAAAAATTTGAACGTTTGTGAGGAAATTGTTTCCTGGAAACCTGACATTAATAAGATGAATTTGTTTTGTGGCTAAACCCACCTTTTTATTGGCGATGGCCGAATGAGCGAGCACAGAGCTCAATCCGCCTTCATTCAACCGAAAACCGTTGCTTGGCGATGGGGCGAGGATCTGAAGAGACAGAGAGTAGGAAAGAACATTATTTGATCATCGGTAACTGAGTCCCTAGCTAATGGTGCACTAGTAAGTAGGTAATTGGGCTGTTGAGAATTTTTCCAAGACCACGTGCTCCACTGGATCTATTTTTGGTTGGAGCGCATGTCTTGCGACATTCTCCGAGCATCGTTGGAGCCCTGCCATCGCATGTCTGACATCCATTTTTTACCAGCTTATTGCGACAGTGCTCTGTTCAGAGTCTCAGAACTGGTGGGGGAGTGATGGGCTTTCTCTGTGCCGGAATTCGTTGCACAAAAAAGCGGTTGACCTTGTTTAGACCTACAGTATCTTCAAAAAAGTCCGCCGCAGCGTTTTTCTGCCATAACCGATCCCGAACGTGATATTGTCCAATTTTCTCGACATGCTACTTCAGTAATGATGCAAAATGTTTCCAGAACATAACTTCCCAGAAACCCTTTCTATTTCGGCTTGATGGTCACATTTCACATTTCTCCGAACACGACAAAATTTCACTCATTTCAACCCTTCAACCAAAATCATACCGTATTATCAGGAAATGAAATCAAATATGATGATCTACTCACAAAAAAAAACAACTAGGAAACAAGTTCAAACCAACTAAAACAGAAAGGTTGATGTGAAAAATTGGTAGTTTTGAGGATTTTCAAAAAGAAAACTCATCTCCATCGACGGAAGTTATCTCCCACCGCTTGTGCCTCCCATGGAAATTGGTGGAAAAAATGATTAGAAATGTGGTCGAAAAACAGCCAAAAATATCAAGTTTGACAAATTTATGAAAAGAAGCCGTTGCGGTGACTTCTTTTCTAGCGGTGGTACCCCAGAGAGATAGACAAGAGGCAAGCTAAATACTATAGTGGGTGAAACTCCAGTTTCGGGGGGGGCACTCCATTGCTATCTTATCCGTAGTACTAGAGAGCAGTTCTTTGGGCTATCGAACACTACGGATAAGATAATAAGTGAAACGACTCATTTCGAGCGTACTTTTGATAAGGACCGGTGGATGTCCTACATTCCACACTACCTGCCCACATCCCATCCACTTTTCTGCACAGGTGATCCACCCTGGAGCTCCTGCACCCTTAGCCCTTTGCGGAGGTGTCCTTTCTCCTGGTCCAGGACCGTTCCCTTGGGTCATGGCAGGCGGAAATGTGAAAACGTTTCAGGGTTTCTCACCCATTACACCAATATTTATCAGAAGTCTACTTTAAATGAGTCGATTACGTGTCGTGAGCCCTCTAATCCTTATCTTGAGTATTGGAGAAAAAATGGAGTGCCCCCCCCCCCCGAACTGGAGTTTCACCTTGTGTCTATAACCGCCATTGACAAAGGCCATCAGGATTTTGTGACTCTCTGATAGTTGATTCGGTCATTTTGTAAAGAAACGTCCATGCGAAGGACGGACTTCACCTCCACTGTTTGCTTGGGAAACTCACGCGAACGCACTTCATAGCTCTCCGATAAAACTCTGATAAGTGGAGGACTTTTCTGAGAGCGCAAATTCATCCCCTTTTAGCAAATGCAAGATGTATAAAGCACCAATCAGCAAATAGCCTGACAGCAATAACCTGTTAATTACCTATTTCCAGGCGTGAATTAGTTCTAAGAAGCATGAAATTACCCGGCATGGAAGTCAAGGTAATTCTTTACAAATCAGAAATCACTGCTGAATCTCTCGCGTACCTGCACTGGCCGTATCTTATGTCGATGCTCAGACTGATCCTTTGTGCTGAATTCGGGCAAGAATGGGGCTGTCAGATCGAATTCAAACGACATATAGTATTCTGTAAAAATGCATCGTTTTCTCGAGGAATTAAGAGTTAATAAAATCGATGGCGTACATGGAAATGCTCGGTTCTCAGTAGTATATAGTAGAGAGTCCAACTAATTGACAAGATGTCAACAGCAGACATTTCCTACAAATCAACAACACAAATACTAATTGAGGGTCGAATGGAGGAGCTGGAGAGCGAAGGGGGCGAGGCTTGTGAAGGATGTGAGGGATGACGGAGGAATGGAGTTCCGAAAGTGTCTACAGGCAAGCAAACAGAAGATCCGATTATCCCCTCGGCTAATATGAGATGAGGCGAGGAGGTCGAAACGATCCCATTTCGTCGCTAAGATTGAAATTCGTTTCGACACGCACTACCGCAACGGGGTAACAGCGGCAACGACAAAAAGCCAGCCGAGCACAGATCCCTCCCATCCTCACAACACGCTAACAACCACTCAGAGGGGAATTTCTAATGAAGGAATTCGCTGCCTTCGATAGAGGACGAATGCAGTCGTTAATTAGATAGACCCCAGACAAGTGGGCGCTTTGCAAGTGCTCTGAGAAACTTCGCCATCGCCGGGGTCGCCGAGGTCGTGGCTGGCTCTTTCCGCGGAACACGAGAGATTTGATTATCGCGTAGGCACAAGGAAAGCAGCACAAATCAAGAGGAAGAGGAAATTTTGAAAAAGTGAGAGAGCATAAATCCAGCTCGAGTGCATCACAAGGTCGCATTCTATGAAAAACTGTTTCGTAATTGTTTCGCTCAATAGAGTCTCATGCATTAGGTTGCCCGGTAAGTATGTAATGCCGTTTTTCTTCACGGAAGAAATTTCCTTAATAAACTCCTATTTTTTCTTCAAAGCGTACACCATTCGAAAGAGATTTATCTACTCTACAAACAGAGATGTTTCGACCCACATCCATCGCAAACTCAATGAGTTTTAGACCTGCGAAATAGGCGAACCATTCAGCAAAAATTAGCCGAACCGGAAACTATCTCTAGCTCTATTTTCTCCTAGAAGGCTAGAAAAAATTGGCCAATGATGTACCATCTACTT
>MU896507.1:0-23558 GCA_036418205.1 Ostertagia ostertagi | reverse complement strand
TGTCGCCAGCAGGAGAGTGCTACAGTCTACGGGACCAAGCGTGTTCAACACAGGTGCGAGCTGCGAGCTGCCCGACTTCGCGGCTGCGACTAACTGTTTTCTCGTTATATACAGGGGTGGCCAAAAAAAAGAGACACTTTGCCCATGGCGCACATCATCGAACTTTTCGTCGCACAGGGAGCCGATGTTAATGAAAGTTTTACGGCGGAATATTCCTTAGGTGTTCCCCCGTAAACAGAAGCAGGCCCTCCTTCACTGCCCCCGCCGTCTTCAGAATATGACGTCATCTGCCGCCACCGTCGAGCTCAACGAGGCTTACCGTAATCGCTCCGCCTGAAGCTGCTACATAATTTCTTCAATAATTAATGGTGAATAGCTTCCCAGACATTAGCTGTGACTGTGCAAAACCGCTTTTGACCAGCGTTTCAGACGTCGTAATGGTCTATGGTACCTCGACGCCTCGTTGGGCTCGTATGGACCATGTTCCCGTGTGGAAAGTCTTTTTGTATGACGCTCGGGTTATTGAGGCTGTCATGTAACTTTTAGATAGATTAGAATGTGCTCTTTATTTGATTAATGCTGTCTGAAATGTGGAGTGGAGTCTCTTTTTTCGGACACTCCTGTAAACCTGCAGCTATGGCAAGCAGCATCAAAGGAAACCTGGAAAGAATTGGATAAGGAAACACTGCGGACAACGTGCGAATAGTGTAATAAGATTCTAAGCCTCTATTTGTGCAGCTGGAGGACATTTTGAAATCTGGTTGTTGCATGATGTTATTTATTTACTTATCGTTTCTCATTATTTAAGCGCCCATGAAAGCGACAGAGTAGGTTAGCTCGGAAGTTATACGAAGTACAGAAACAGAATAAAAGCGAAACGAAAACAAGATATGTCAAGATATCTCTAAAATAAGCCTAGCTCGAAATGTTCCCTCCGTCTATTAGCGGACTGCGAAGAGAGGGGACAGATAAACAGACTTAAGCACAAGAATGGCTCAGCACTTACTATAATAGCTAGCCATAGAATGTAGTAGTGGTAGGGGAGATAATACGTGAAAGACAGTCAACTGACCTTTGCTCACGTAACTTGGACATCAACTTATTGCATGATCCCACTATATATAGGGTTGATCCATAATTTCTGGCCGAATTTCAACACTTTGATTTCTTTCAAGTTTTCCTTTCCTTAAAAACGATTGATCAAAAAAGTAACCACCATCATAATCACTGATAAGCATCCACTTGCTAGGGAGCGAATGGATGCATTCCTCCCAGAATGAATGGAGCTGTGGAATGAAAAGTTCGGAGAGGTCGTTTTTGGGGTGGTTGCATTTACTGACTGTTTTCTCTCCAAGCTGCTGCTTCAGGGAGCTGAGGAGGTGATAGTATGGATACGATGGAGTAATGTCAGGGCTATACGACAGATGTGGTGCCGTGGTCCAGCCAGTTTCCTTCGAAACGTGGCGAGTTATCTTTGCAATGTGATTTCGGGCGGTCCTTCGGAGAAAGGAGATTTTGAGACGTTTCGAACCGTTCTCCCGCACTGCTGTAGCCAACTTCGGGAGCTATTCCATGGTCACCTTCGCAATGCTTGTCTGCATAAAGTGAAATGGTTCCCAAAACAGGATACCCAGCGAATCCAACGAACCGGTGGTAATATCTCTATTGAGAGAGCTCATGCTTTGGTCGAGATGGTGAGTCCAGGCTGCGAGGTAGCCACAAGGCGTGCTGTGTGTTGTTATCGTGGTGGACTCATGACTCATCTGCACTAGTGACCAACTAGGGAATGTCGTGTCTATATGGTCGAAGAATGAAACTTCTGCAGATGGTCAGGCGTGCCTCTCGAACATGATCAGTCGATGCCTGCTGTTTCCATCGAGTCTCCATTCTGCTACAGCCCCTTTCGCTCAGGTATCGACTCATGGAGCATAGGCTGCGTACAGGTGTTTGCTATAGTTTCCTGCTAATAGCGTCAGGATGCACTTCCTATTCGTTGCGCAAGGGGTCCTCATCCATAGTGACTGGAGGTCCATGATGAGGTCGAACTTTGCAGCTCCTATCTTACTTGCCGATGCTATTGAGCCAATAGCTCAGTGCTCGAACAGTAGCAAAGACTAGGGCAAACGTAGCGCTGATCTTGCCTACCGCGCTCCTTGCAAGGTTCTTCTTGAAATTGTCGTAAGGCATAATGGTTGGGTTTGGTCGTTGATCTTTGATTCCTACTTAGTTATCCCGTTGCGCATTTGAGCTTCTGAAACATCCTGGTTGAAGGTCCTGATGTGTTCTTCAACATATCAACTTATTTCGATATGAAGTTAATTTGACATATTGAAAATTGAATTTGAACCAAAATCGGCCAGAAATTATGGATCAACCCAAATATAATTGCGCCTATGTTGTGTGTCTGTGTGTGTCTGTCTGTGTGTGTCTGTGTGTGTGTCTGTGTGTGGTGTGTGTGTGTGTCACGGTGTCTGTCTGTCACGAAAATCCCTAGCTTCTTGGGATCCGTCTCGAGAGACCGGGTAAAGTGTGGGATGGCCCAGGTCTCGAGAAGTACAAAACACACATCAGCTAGACGGAGCCACGCCCACAGAAAAACGCCCACAGTAAGCGTGGCATGCGTCGAAGAGAGTGGTATTGAAAACCGGGATTTCAGATACTGTACCAGAACAGCATCGAAACCGATGGAAAAACGTAGGTAAGGTGTGCATTGATAAGTCAGATCGAATTATGGAGACCCACCCGCGGTGGGCGGGGCGTTCTCCAAAAAAGTGCAACAAAAAATTGATAATTCGGTTGGGAGAAACCCTACAGAGCAGAAAACAAATTGGTATAGGGGAGCGATGTGTAGGGAGCTGCCACCATGCATGACGTGATCGGAGTCCTGCCCACAGTGGGAGGAGCTAGTCAGCGTTTTCTATAAGTCCTCATAATTCGGTCCCAAGGAGTCTTAGAGAGCCGGAAAAAGCAGGATAGGGCTTGGAGAAGGAGTGGAGGCAAATGTTAATGAGGGGCGGGGCATGGCCGAAGTGGGCGGAGTTATCCACGAAAGTTTGTAACTCAGCTCCAAGAAGTGCTGGAGACCCGGAAAGAATTGGACTGGGTTTGCCAACGGAAGGGATGTCAACTGCTATCGGTGTGGTAGGGTGTGCATCAGTGTGGGCTGAGTTTTGCCAACAAAATTTCGTATCGTTTCTAAGAAGTCCGGACGGCGGGAAAAAGGTGATAGAGTGGGTGCAAAACTGGAGCCGAACCGTTGTTGGGACGGGTCAGGAACAAAGCGGGCGGAGTCATCCACGAAAGTTTGTAACTCGGCTCCAAGAAGTGCTGAAGACCAGGTAAGAGTGTGCTAATATACTCCTGGATAACTTATGCGCAGTGATCTTTTCTGAAATTATACTGCTCCATTCATGTTTAATAAATTTAAATAATGTATAGGAACCGTTAAAAATCCAGGTATGCGGAGGAGGATAGTAATGGTCAAGAAGGCCCACAAAGGTGTGAATGGAGAACGCACAGGTGAAAGCACCGCTACTGCATTTGTGCACAAAACCATGTATACCAAATCTTTCTATAACACTGATATGTGATCGAGATGCTACTTTTCATTCCAAAATCTGGCTAGGTTGATCGCTATATTCCAGGGATTCGAAGCCGGTTTGGAGACATGATCTTTGATGAGATGTGTGAATCATCGACTTTTTTGAAGTTACGTCAAATCCCAAATTTAGCAGGATACTCGTCGAGGATCAGTTGACCCACTGAACACGAACATCACATCAATTAACCGCGAAAAGTCTGACTCGTGCACTACGGACGCCGTGGGTACACATGGGCAGTGTCTGAAGGATCTGCCCGGAATTGGAAAACCATCAAGCACTGTAGCCTTGAGTTGTCTTGTTGACCTTTTGCGCGACTAGTGCTTCGAACAGCCGCTCCAGCTCGCGATTCATTTTCAAAATCGTAGCAGCTAGTAGCTAATAACGCCTTTTGATAAGAGCCATATCGTGGCGAACGCTTCATAAAACAAAAGATGCGCCAGAGAGTTTTGGATGAAATGGTGCAAGAAAAGCAAATCTGTGCTAGTATTCAGCGTTTTTGATCGAGTCTCAAATTTATTGGAAGACCTGATAACTGCTTCAATCTTCTTTCATAGTGAGCTTATGCAGTGACTGGTTCTGCGCTTAAGTTCACTACTCCTTCAGTTTACGGGCCTATATTTTACGCGGAATTCCTCCTAGAAGGCCGAAATGAAGCTGACAATGAGGCTCTGTTTGACGAACTTTTGTGAACCTTCGCAAAGGCACCAGACATTGATTTTTATGCATGGTGCTGTGTAACACACTATAGGGAAAAGACACCAAACGCGCGATTGGTATATCAAACTTTTGGTGGGCACTGCCAGTAATTGCTGCGCCCTATTTTGCGAATCCGCAAATCGCGGGTTATGCGACGCATAATGCCCGGTTCGAACGGCGTACTAATGGTTCTGAAGGGTACCAGCATACACCCAGGATTGCGAGCGAACACCGCGACTTGCTCCCAAAGCGGGAGTTGGATCAAGGTTTCAATACGTTCACTAATATGCACGTACGTCCTGCTGATCTCACACATGAATCGGCTCAACGGCATCTCACCATTGGCCGCGAGTCACATCCAATTCATTACTGATGCCGAGTTAGCCGTTCTTCCAACAATCTTTCCTCGTGAGATGGCACTCCCGATATTTCTACTAGAATGTGATCGCTTTGGCGATTCAACACCGGCTCCACAGCGAATATTTTCTCGTCAGAAAAAACGATTGAGAGTGCGTATCGCCAGTGGAGCGCGTTAGCAAACCCGACTTTGGCTTCTCTGCTGTTTGTTGCCGAACGGAATGAAGCGGCACTTCTGCATGTGATAGAGTTTGTAGTGCTGCTTCTCCTTAATGATGCGCCCCATCGATGACTTCGATAAATTCAGCGGCCTCGCCATCCTTCTGATGGAGCACCGTGGATTGCTAAGCAAACATTTCGATGATTCTATCCGTGAAACGCTGACCATTCTTCCTTGTACAGGCTTGTGAATGAGTGTTCTTATTCTCCTGCATCGTTTGTTGGCCACCTTTACTGTGTTCACGGGAACATCAAGAAATTTCTCAATGTCCTGCGATGCAGCCTCTTCCTTGCACAGCGAATGATCGCAGGTCACTTTGGACACCTCTCGCCATCTCAGAGATCCGAGAAGTTAACTCCAAAACGATGCATTTCACGAGAAAACCTATCTGCACAACTATCAGTAGCGCGCGAGATTAAAATAATTGAAATACCTTTTCTAATGGATTTTTGAAATGCACAATGCATACTTTTTGGCAATGTCCAAGTGGCCTGCAAAGGACAGCATACATAATCTCCGGGCCCTGGTCAACACATTAAGAGGGAGATCCGCGGGTAGGTTCGCTAGAAGTTGTAGGAATCACGCCGCAAGTGAACTTGTTGGGTCCCTACCAAAGAGGTCCGGTCAGCCTCGTGGCACAAAATACAGGTCTGAGCGCCAATTTTTGAGGACTTCCAACCATTGCAACCCTCCCCCCATCGATGTGGAGATTAGCGCTTTCTCTCATACTGCGTGCTCTCTTGCGTATGATACCTTCTCTAATCGATCTGTCTCTCCGTCATACCACTGCGATCTTACGTTGAATCTGCGAAGTTCAGAACTATAATTTTAGCGTTTGCATAGTGCTTGCTTTCCTTTCCACTTCCAATTCACTCTGTAGCTCAGCCATCGCCACCAGCTCCTGCTACTCAATTCGCTCGGGGCTCTAGCTTTTAGGTCAGAATCTCAGATTTGGCTGGAATGCCTGTCTGCAAGATTATATCAACCCCTGAACACGAATATCACCTTTATGTGCATGAGAATGAAGCCTGTGACTCCTTACATACATCACACCATGTGGCTGTCACACCTTGATTCAAATTTAGGTTTATGCGATAGCATAGCACAGTGCTGAGGAAGAAATTTTCGTAAATTAGTTCAGAGCATCGTTCAACAGATATGAAATGTAATTCACCTTTCCAGAAAGAATGCATGGGTGCACACCTCATTGCGATGGCCGGACCAACCTGATTACCTTTACTAGTCAAGTTAAACTTAATCGCATCTAGAGCTCTGCAACTTCTCAGCTTGGAATATGATAAAAAAATGATGCTGGCCTCAACCTTGCGTCATCTTCAAACATACCGCATATACCATAGGGATGGAGGAGATCCCGAAAAAAGCCATGAGCACCGCAAAGGCTTCTACGTTTTCAAGCGATTTGTACATAGGCATCCCAATAATGCTGAAATAGTAACAGATGAGTGAACTGGCCTGTTTTTTCGAAAGGTAATTGTAGAAGGACGCGTACTCACAAAACAATGAGAAGCGTCAGTACGGCAGTGAAGCAGTAGTTGGAAAAATCGTAAGTGAGGTTGATTAACCAGTAAAGTTGAGGTGATAATCCAGCCATGTGCTACAAAAAAAACCAGTTTCCAGGATATTGCTTTATTCGCTGAGATTCTTTGCTCTCAAGCGTTATGTGCTTATTGCATGAGCAAATCATGAGCAAAAATTACTTATTTTATTCAGTCATCGTGTTCTAATCTTTTTTATGAGAAGCTTCGGCTCGCCCAAACCCGTTCACAAATTCATTAAATCCACTATCAGCGCGATAAAAGGCAACGGTAGAACAACGGAATCGATCACATTTTGGAGATTGTGCCCGAACGCCACTTCGCCCTTCTTAGAAACGCTTTTTACATGTTTCAACGATTTACTGATTTATCAGTTCCAACACATGATATCTTTTGAAGGCGTGCTCCAGTATCGAACAGACATGGTTCCCACACAAGAATATGAGGCCGTCTGCAAAGAAAAAAGAAAGAGAATCTGTCGAATACACTTGCGTTTAAAGCTAGCTCACCTCGGCGATAATATGAAGGCGTCAAATAATTCGTAGCGCCCGACCTGGGATTCTTCCCTTCTTAGATTATCCCTATGTTTGCGAAGATTGCTCAAAACTTGGCTGACTTCTGTAGGGCATCTTACATTGGGATCTAATGGCATTATTAAGATATCGACATACAGGAAATGAATTGAATTCCTTTACCCATTGCTTTGTCATCGATGGTTGAATCTTACAATGTGTGGTGGTTCCCTAAGGGAATGCGATCAATCTGAAAGTCACCCCTGTAAATCGGAACGTCACTAGATTATCTTCTCTTGTTAGCGTCGTAAACTTATCGAATTCGTGTAGGTGTACTTGAAAGGAGGGTATTTCCACATCAGAAGTGACTACATACAACGGTATGTGAAATCTCATAGCAAGGCACAAATTTGTGGCAAAACCGAAGTCTTCGTGCGTGGATATCATGAGTAGAGGACACCTTTTAAAGTGTGAGAAGCGTCAAATATACTGCGAAGCCTAGTATACTTCTGCAGTGTAAGCACTGGTTGATGTGGTACATCGTTCTTTTGCAAGTGTTGTGTGATGAGATAGAGACACAGGTGCTGGTATGAACTGATAACGATTGATAGTCCCGTTGGGACCTTTTGGAGGGGTCTTCAAGCCATTTTCTTGAATACTTGGGTTTTTTAAGGTTTCAGTGGTCGTAACTTCCTGAAAACACATTTCATGTGAAACCTTGAGTGCGTTAGAAAGCTGCCAAACAACAAACATGCTTTTCCGGATTTGGCCCCAGCGGAAGTGAAAATCCATTCCTGTAAATGTTTTTTTTTTGTAAAAATTTTCTTCTCGTCTCCGAGAAGTCTATCTACGGGCTATTGCAATTTTCTGCATTTTAGTTTACTCCAGAAACACAGGAGTTTCTTCAAGTTTTCGCTAAAATCTCAAGTGCCATGTTGACACTAACAGTCGCTGTCGTGGTGTGCGCCGTGCTCCTGATTTACCTATGCATTTCAAAGTCCGAATTTCTTTCACTCTTGGCATAATCCTGCTTTGTGTATCTGGAAGACGTGTTATGGAACCGTGTTGTGTTAACCTTCATAAAATGAACGTTTCGGCATCTTCACCATCACCCAAGTCAAGTTCAAAGTCGATATCGCAGAGATTTTCACTACTGAGTATCTCCACCTCGTGGGCCATGTACGACCCCCGTTCCCTGGTTCTTATACCAACGAGCGGCTGACCCTGTATAACTTTTAGCCAACTACCCACATGTCCCCATCTCCACTCAACACAAATCCCCCTTATCACCTCTCAACAATCGTTGTCAGTTTATACCACCCACCATCTGTGCCTCTCTCTCATCACATAACACCTGCAAAAGAAAAATGTGCCGCATCAACCGGTGCTACATAGTAGAAGAGCACTAGACTTCACAGTGTATTGGGCGCTTATTAACACTTTGAAGGATGTCCTCCACTCTGATATCCCACACAAGGAGCCTTCAATTTTGCCAGAAATTGCGCCATGCGCCTAAGATTACGCATAGCGCTGTATTTAGTCACTTTCTATTTGGATAAGGCACTTCTGCAAGTATATCTACGCGGAAACTATAAGAGTTACGACGTGGTTTCTGTGGATAGGAGATAGAGATATCTATAAAAAGGCAATAGAAAATAATCTAGTGACGTTCCGTTCCACAAGAGTGACTTTCAGACTGACCATTACACCATTAATTTTGAGAGCCACCTCACACTAATAAAACACTAAACCGTTGGTGAAAAGGCAATGACCACGAAAATTCCACACTGCCCTCAGATTCCAAAACAGACGCCCTACAGAAGTCGCCCAAGTCTTGAGCAATCCTTGAAAACATGGGAATGAATTTAACAAGGGAAGGACCCCAGGAAGCAGCCATCTATAATGAAACATACACTACTAAATGTAGTTTCGGAAGATGATCTCGACCTAGCCTTCCAATTACTCGGAACCAACGCAGTAATGAAGTGAGAGAGTTTGATGGTAGTGACTCTGACGGGCATGAGGTCTGTTATCGACAGTTTGACGGTTATCACCTCCGACTTTCTTAAAGCTTTGAGACTGAAGCGAGCGGAGCTATGGAATATCGGTCAAAACTGACGCAGGCATACACATCTAATCTTACATCAGAGTGGGCGGAGTTTGCAACCAGCCTCACAACTCGGTTCCTGGGAGTCCCGGAGTCCGGAAAAAGAGCGTATAAGGGTTGGCAGAGGGCAGGAGGTCAACTGCTGTTGGCGGGCGGAGCCTAATCCATGTGGATGCAGTGTTTAGCGTAGGCTCTGCCCTCTAACATAGCTCACATACACGCTACATCCAGCACGCTGAAATCAAGGATAGGAGAGCCATTCGTTCGAGGATGTGAAATCGGAAAGAGTGCCTAACAGCGCTCCTGAACAATTTTTGCCTCCTATGCAGAAGCTGGGTCCTATTGAAAAGATCATCACCCTCCTCAAAGTGGCTAGATACCTCAGTAACAGATGGTGCACCGAAATGTCCCTTGGCTCGGTCTAGTATCAAGTTGTATTCCTTTGTAAACAGGCAGTGATGGTGAGCGACCGGTAGTTGAGACCCCCGTCCAGACCATGATAAGGTTCGGCTGCTGCTTGTGGCGAATATTCCTTTCACTCTCACTGACTTCCTCAAGACCTCATGCGGGCATCCTCGGAGTTTGAAGATTGTAGCTCCGCTCCATGTGAGGAATTTTGTCGTCGATGAAAACGGTGCCCGCGTAATCGCCATTTCGGCCCTCGACACCAGCTCTTTGAACTTTTTGTCTCTGCTGTGCTCCTCCCGTTGGATTGAGCAGTGGTGCTTATGCAACTTATAATGGACTGTGAGCAGTTGTTATCCGACCACTCTCTACATGGCTGTGTTAGAAACTCCAGCGTTCTGGTCACCTTTCTCGAGCCAACCCGGGTATTGCAGTCGTTTCGCTTCTTCATGCTTTTCCTGAGATCCAAGATGTCAGAACTTGTGGGGCGGCCACAACAAAGACTACTTTATTGGTCTTCTCTTTAGTGCACGGTAGGCCGCGGAGCGGTTGAAAATCCAAAGAAGCGCGATGCTCATCACCGGATGTCCGACCTAGCTGTGTGAGAGGTTAGGCACTCTGTTGAAGTTTAGGCGCACCATGAGATGCAGGCCGAACGGTAAGCCGTGGAATTTGGCATGGTCATTGACAAGAGGATAGAGGATTGAAAGGTCTGCAATCTCGGAAGAAAAGCTATAAACACCTACAGAATTTGAGCTCAAATTTGGTGCAATATTTATGGGACACCCTGTATTGGGAGAACCCCCTTAAATTTCCTCAAATTTAACAAGTCTCTCTTCCATATTCTTGGCTCTTTTTTCTTGCCGCGGGTTCCCCTACCTTCTGCCATAGTTTCACAAGAATGCTGGGTTGTGAACAAAACTTTCGCCCCAGGCGGGACTAGAACCCGCACCTCTCGCTTTCCGGGCAAGTGCGCTACCAGTTACGCTACCGGGGCACCATTTCATTCCAACTCAGCTTTTCATGGTATCCTACTATATATAATCGGCTAAGCGGTTGTGTGTGTGTCTGACCGGAAATTCATAACTTCACCCCCTTTGGACCCAGAGCGCTCAAACTTCTAGGATATATAGGGGGCCGGGGTGAACACTGATGATGGGTGGCGGGAAGTGATAACTACTGATAGAAGCTGATAACGGGCGTCAGAATGCCGATGTCACCAACTTCGTTACGCCGTTCGCGTTGGCAGTGGATTGCTAGCACTCCCAAATGGTGAGCGAAGGAAAGTGATAGCAAATGATAAGGGCTGATAAGGGGCATCGGAATGCTAACGTCGTCAGTTTCGCAACGCCCTTTGCGTTGACCCTAAGATGTTCGCACTCATGAATATTATGTGGGGTGAGGCAGGGACCAAAAGGGTGATTGGAAGAAGGTGGTAGCAACTGATAAGAACTGATAAGGGGCGTCAAAGTGTGGATACCACCAGTTTCGTTGCGGCCCTTCGCGGTACATTGGAACCTTGGCTCTCACATGTGGTATAGGGGATGGGACGGGAACACGGATAGTGGGTGATCAAAAGTGATAACAACCGATAACGGTTGATAAGGAAGTTAGGATTTTGAGTACCGCTGATTTCGTTGTAGCCTTCGTGGTGACAGTAAATATTAGCTCCTACACGCTACAAGATGGGACGGAGATACGGTGAATGTGGGTGACAGAAAGGGGTATGAAAGGCAGGTGCACTAATAAAAATAGCGACAATTGAGTGTGCACTCGGTTAAACTAAACCAGATTCCTAGCACGGGAATATGTTCCATTCCACCCTTTCATCTAAAGAAGCAAAGGAAGTTGAGCTGCTCCACTATCTGGACTTGGACTAATAGCGAATAAAATCATATTTCCAATTTCCATCATAGCTCGGTTGATGCTGATTGATTGGTTATATTTCACTTACACACCGATTCTTCAATTGTGGAAATTCTATAAACCGCTAAATCGCCCGAGCTCGATATCAATGCTAAATGTTTACGAAGTCATGATAAGTACCATTTTCATTCCGCATGCTACTGCGCGCATTACGCTACAATCTTCAGCAAAATTGGACGGCCTTTCATGTGACACATCTTCCAAACATCTTACTGTTAGTTTCTCAGCCACGTGACCTAATATTCTGCAAGTTGTCCAGTTTCACTAAAGCCCACCATTTGATGCGCGCGCTTTGCGTGCGGAGCTAAACTGGTACTTACCATAACTTGCCAGCACTCACACGTATATAGCGTGTTGTACTTTCAGCCTTGCGGTCATTGCCGATATCGGCTAACCGGCGCACTTGCCCGAAAAGCGAGAGGTGCGGGTTTTACTCCCACCTGGGGCGAAAGTTTTGTTCAAAACCCAGCGTTCTTGTGAAACATTCGCAAGGCGAACAGCGGCCAAAGTTAACAAGCAAACAAGTCAAAATTCCGCCATAGGCCGGACGCATAGTCGGTCGGACGACAGCAACGACTCGCAAGTGTCGCACAGCATTGGGTGCGTATCGATCTGCGACACTTGCGACACTTACGACCGCTGCTGTCGGACGACAGCAACGATCGTAAGTGTCGCAGATCAATACGCAGCTACTATTCCACACTACAGTGGGACTTTCGAAATACGATCACGCGCAGTCACGTGTTGTCTGGGTTTAGCATTGGGTGACCGCGTCGCCTTCCATTTGCAACCGCGGTTTATGCGACACTTGCGGTCGTTGCTGTCGTCCGACTATGCGTGCGGCCATAGTGCTCCGATGACGCTTAGGACACGTGAGTGAATTGAGCACATCGTTAGTAGCACGCCACGCTGGCGAACCACTCCTTCACAGAGCTGCAATGGTTTTGAACGCTGCATTGCTAGAAGAGAAGACATTAGCGTATAGGTGCCATACTGTGGGTACATAGCACCTTTTAGAAACTGACAGCATCCGTCCACCTTCACCGCTCAGGAACCTGTGAAGTTGTTGGACTTTGAAGTGGTAGAAAATGGGACGGGTTTACGCAAAGCCGAACTGGAAATCTCGATAGGGCTCTAACGTCATCTGGAACGACGAAAGTATGTTCATGATGTTTGTCGGCAATGGCAATATATGTGTGTTAGGTCCTGACGGAAAACGTTTCGATCCCAAATATCGGCTGCCATCCTTGTAACTAGGCGGAGGCTCGGTTATGGTAGGCCGTAGAAGAAGCTGTACCGCTGCAGAGGATTCGCGAAGTGTGAAAGCAGACGGATACGGTTAGGTTTCAGAAGGTGTTGTGTATCCATACGCATGGCGATGTCGCTAATGTCTGTCTTCTAGCAATGGAACAACGAGAAGCATTGCCCTTTCACTGAGACGGGTGGTTCTGCCAGCATGGTCTGCTACTAACGAAAGGTCCAGCCTAGTCACATGTCCTGAGCGTCATCGAAACACTATGGAAGAGGGTATAGGAACCCTCGCTAGGAAAAAAAAACAGGAATGTGGAAGAGAAACTTGTCAAATTCAAGGAGGTTGTCCCAATAGACAGAACAGTCATTGATTTATTCCACACCTAGAACTTGTTGAAGTTTTAATAATTCTAAAAGGATAGCAGGGAAGTATTGAATCTGCTTAACATTTTCCTTTGTACGGTCGATTGTTTTGTTGAATTGTAAGCTTTTACAATAAATTGAAATTTACTTGGAATTCGGTCATACTCGAGAATTTCTAGTAAAATGATTTTTCTTCAAAAATTTTCCTCCCATTCAACAACAATGCACTTGCGTAGTGAAGAAGATTTGCCTCCAAAACATATCAAAATTTGAACTGGTTTGATTCAGCAAAAAAGCCACAGTGGAAAAAGTATCCCTCGACTTTTGAGCGCTCCTGTATGTGTTGAAATGTTTTGGATGATTCAATATCTTTTTGAAAGCACTCTCCCTCAAAAAACGGCAACTCGGAGTCGATGAGCCGGTCAAGTCCAAAATGATAACCCAAATAAGCTTTCCTAAACTGTTGTATGAAAACTAATCATAAATTGATATACATACAGAAGAAAAAGTGCAAAAAATTGGTGCACAAAAAGCATTCCCTTAGCATGAGTTCAACACTAAGTGTTACTTGAATAAAAATTAATGAAACATTTGTGCAAAAGATTGCACTTTTCATGCTAAAGACATTACTAACCAGAACCGTACCTGCAAATGAAGCGACGAAGTAGATCTCTCCGAAACAATAAGGAAGATGAAAGAGCAAGGTACGAATATTAGCGCGATTGTGATGAACAGAGCAATGAGAATGTCATTGTTCTGGAGACTGAAAAAACGGGAAAAATCAAGGGTTTCATCATTTGTGTGCGATCATGATTTAATTATTATACCATTCTCCTACTACATAAAATTCGCTATGTATCATACATATATCCGTGTGTGTGTACGTCTGTGTGGGTGTTTGTCACGAAACTCTTACCAGGAAGGTCTTTCAGGACATGGAGCCCTTTTTGAAAACGGTTTTTTGCATGATAAAGGGGCACATGCATGGAGTACAAAACTAGGCTCCATTTTTTCTGAGCGGCCCTCCTAATGCCAAAAAAGGTATGAAAAATTCGGTCGAGGGATCGGTCCCGGCTGATGACAAAATTTTGCATTTCATGTTAGCGCATGTTAAATAACTCCAAATGTTACCGCCGATAAACATAAGTCCACAGTACTCGCCGTTTGAAATCGAAAATTCACGCGAATAACGCGAATCCTCGTTAATTTCGTGAATTCGTTATAACTCGGTTCAAAATTGAGCTTTCGAGAATCCGAAGATATCTTTGAATTCAGCTCGTCGGACACTATAAGAATGTGCTTTGATACTTTGGAAAAGCTCCATATAGGATTGCGCCATGCACTCGATTTTCATCTCAAAAAGTAGTTGCTCGCATGTGATGTGTATATAATCCCGCTTATGCGGGCTGACCGCTACACACAGAGAAGGGCCTCAAAACTTACCCCAGAATGCGCCACGTACTCAATCTCATCCACTACATTGTGAGATTAGATGAATGTTATTTTCCGAATTCTTAGATCTTCATAGATAGTTTATGTTTTCCGAATTCTTAGATCTTTCATTTCGTTTTAAGCGCTTACTGGCTTTACGTGTTCCCTCTGCTCTCAATATCCCATCCTCTGTATATCAAGTGGAATCTTTGAACAGTTCTCAGCAGGCATAGTGGGCCTATTATGTGACATTTTCCATTTTCAGAGGAGATGTTTTGCAGAAAGCTGTGAAGATAGCGAACAATTTCCTTCACTGTCGTAGACTACGGTCACTTGTCTGTAAAGATTATATGGAAACCTTGGTCGCAGGTGAGCGTTTCTTCCGTGGTGTGACCCCAAACATCACCCCTTGTCATGCCTTTGCCCCCTATTACGTGACAAGTCCCATTTTTAGAGGAATGTTTTGTAGAAAGCTGTAAAGGAAGCGAAGAATTTCCTTCACTGTCGTAGACTATGGTCACTTGTCTGTAGGAATTATGTGGAAAACTCGGTCGCAAGTGAGCGTTCCTTCCGTGGTGTGGCCCCAAACATGCCTCCTCGTCATGCCCTTGTGGAAAGTTCAGATTTTTTGCATTTCCAGATGAACTCGCAGACCTGAAATGTGCCCCGTTAGCTTCCCCGTGAAAAATGCTATCGAATGATATGCATTACTTCCCCAGTTGAAACTTTGGTTTTTCACCGTTTTCAGCCTTCCCCTATTGCCGGATTGGGCACTATCCCACGATTACTGCCCCAAAATCTCAAAGTTTCATTTTTCGTCGAAACTTTGTCTATTGGGGTAATTCGATGCCCTGATTACGAATATGACATTCATTTTTGATGCTGGTGTCATTTGGCGCCATTTGGCGCCACGGCTGTTTTCACCAAAATCTGCTGAAACTTCGTCATTTGGGGTTATTTGGGGTCCTGATTACGAAAACGACACCCGTTTTTAGCGCTGCGCAATTGAGCTGTTTGGCGTCAATTTGGCGCTACACGGCGTTCCCACCAAATCCACTGAAAACGTGTGTATAGGGGTTATTTGGGCCCTGATCACGGAAATAACATCCTGTCTTAACGCCGGCGACATGTGGTGTTACAAACAACACTTCCACATCAGAAGCTGTCAGACCGTGGAAAAGGTCATCGAATCGGAGACTTTCCCACGACAGGAAGGAGCCAGACCGTGGAAAACTGTGAGCTAAGCCAGAAGCATATTTCACGTTTTCACTGGAGATGCCTGTATGCGTTGGGCAGAGCAGCAATTCGACTGTAAGCTCTCCAGCTGTCACTGAGGATGGTAGTACCGGGCTCGATGTACTTCATGATGAGCCGCAGTAGAGTTGAAACGTCTTTCCTTCGGACCATCCGAAGGAGTCCACTTCCTCTTTCAATGCCTCCAAACAGCCACTTGTGCCTGCGTACCCAACGTCGGCGGTTGTATTTGCGTTTGATAACCAGTGTTTTCGTCAATTTCCATCTCGCACCCGAACCTTCCGATGATCGGCGGGTTCCTCCTGAAGTGCCCCACACATACGTCGCGGAAAGAACCGCTCCCACTGAATTGAACTGGTGTGGCCGACGTTGAGCTCGTATTCCTTGTCCTTCACCCTTGCCCATGTCGCGCAGCCAGAAATAGGGCAGTGCGAACACCGTGGACTCAGGAAAGTTACAGTTCTCGAAAAAGGAATCCTTTCGGGCATGAACGTAGACCCTGGTCTCGTTCGACGGTCCAGTGCGGCACGCTCGACGATTGCAAATCCAGCCGTTGTGCCGTTCGTCGTTGATCAGGCTCATGGATCGTTGACATGAATGGCATAGTGGCACAGACATCAACCCATGGATCGCAACCAGTAAGTGCAGATTATTCAACTTGAGCGTCTCGTACACGTCCTTCAAGGCTAAGCCCAGTAGCTCTCATTGACGATTGTGTCGCTAAAGAGTAGCAAGAGCCATCGTTATTCTCCGTTGTCGAAAACGTGAAACATGCTTCTGGCTTCCTGTCGTGGGAAAGTCTCCGATTCGATGACTTTTCCCACGGTCTGACAGTCGGCGCTCTGAGAAAGGTGCCCAAGAGTGCATGTCCGTCTGCTGTGAAGTGTTGTTTGTGACACCACATGGCGCCGGCGTCAAGACTGGATGTTATATTCGTGATCAGGACCCCAAATAACCCCTATACACACGTTTTCAGCGGATTTGGTGGAAACAGCCGTGGCGCCAAATTGGCGCCAAACGGCGCCAAATGGCGCCAGCGCCAAAAACGGGTGTCGTTTTCGTAATCAGGACCCCAAATAACCCCAAATGACGAAGTTTCAGCAGATTTGGTGAAAACAGCTGTGGCGCCAAAATGGCGCCAAATGACACCAGCATCAAAAATGAATGTCATATTCGTAATCAGGGCATCGAATTACCCCAATAGACAAAGTTTCGACGAAAAATGAAACTTTGGGGCAGTAACAGTGGAACAGTGAGTGCCCAATCGGCAATAGGGGAAGGCTGAAAACGGTGAAAAACCAAAGTTTCAACTGGGGAAGTAATGCATATCATTCGATAGCATTTTTCACGGGGAATCCTAACGGGGCACATTTCAGGTCTGCGAGTTCATCTGAAAATGCAAAAAAATCTGATCTTTTCACAAGGGCATGACGAGGAGGCATGTTCACGGCCGCAGCACGGAGGGAGCGGTCATCTGCAAACAATTGTGTGATCTTATTCCTACACACAAGTAAGCGTACTCTACAACTGTGAAGGAATTTCCCCGCTACCCCCTCAGATTTCGGAAAAACCTTCGCTCAAACATTGGAAAATTTCACCAATAGTAACTCCTGCTGAAAAATGATCTATGATTCCATTTGAACACGAGAGGAGGAGTTGTTGAGCGCAGTCATGTACATTTTGAGTCATTTAACGCGCCGCTATGGAATAGGGACCATGAAATCTGAAAAAAAGCAATCGATCCTTTCACAATACAATGAACCATGTTGAATACGCGGCGCGTTCTGGAGCAACTACTGAGACCCATCTCTCTGAAGAAAGATCATAATGCATAAGCGGGATTATATGCGCACCACATTCAAACAATTTTTTCTCGAGCCAAAGCTCGAGTGCATGGCGCAATCTGAAGTAGGGCTTTTAAAAGTTTAAAAGCATATTCTTATAGAACTCGACGAGCTGAGTTCAACGCTTTTTTCAGATTTTGAAAATCTCAATTTTGAACCGAGTTATAACGAATTCACGAAATTAACGAGGATTCGCGTTATTCGCGTGAATTTTCGATTTCAAACGGCGAGTACTGTACAGTTCTTACAATCAGGGTCATCATCAACCTTTCTGATTAGCTTTCTGCCCAGAATTGGGGCGAAAATTGTATGGCGCTAAAGCGGCGCCGAGTTGGTGCCCGAGGAGGCTAAAATGGCGCAATATCGCGCCTCCATCAAAAATGGACGTCAGATTCGTAATCAGCGCCTATAATTACCCTTATAGCCGCAGTTTTAGAGAAGATCAAGATTTCGGCCCGAATTCAAAAATTGGGCCATGGGTAGCCCATAGTCAGTACGGCATGCACGCTTCCCACTTGAAGACAGCTTCGAGATGATAGCAAGCGGCACGTTTGGTTGATAGTTACACTTCCACCGCAGTTCCTGCATGGAAAAAGCATAACTTCGTATAGCATACATTATACGAAGTTATGGTGTGGCACTGGCATACGTCGACGAGCATCCTGAACGTTCCTTAACGCCGGCAAGGAAATGGAGTAGGTGTTCCTTGCGAAGAAAATGACAACTTCACTTTTCTGGCGTTCGTTAGATGCAGTTGGTGTGATCCGCGCCTGTGATTCAGATGCTTCATTGAGTTTTACCATAACTGCTAGTTATTTATTGCTTGTAAACGGAATTTCGTACACAACTGAAAAAACATGGTACTACGAAATATCGCAGAATTGTGGGAGAAAGTTCTTGGAAATGACACCTATAGGCTTTAAGTTCACGCGCAAGCACATGCAAATGCAAAAAAGTGATAATCGGAAAAATGCAAAATCCGAGCATGGAGGGGAACCGAACCAACAACTTCGAACAAACCGTGCCAACCAGAGTCCATCACGCTATCCACTCGACCATCCGACCACCGCTGTATGAATGTCAACGACTCTGATGAAACTTCCTTGTGCTTTTGAGCACTTATTATATACAATTTTTGGTATTGGCTTTATTCCACGCTGTTTTCAACGTTCAGGTGAAGAAAACCTTCTATTGTGCGTCCACTTAACATAACGAGTGATATAAACCACGTTGAAGGTGTGAAAACTCCGATTTCTGAAGAAATTTTTTTCACTCCTTTTTTGGCATTCAGAGGGCCGCTCAGAAAAAATGGAGCCTAGTTTTGTACTCCATGCATGTGCCCCTTTATCATGCAAAAAACCGTTTTCAAAAAGGGCTCCATGTCCTGAAAGACCTTCCTTGGTTAGCGCGCTTCGCTGCAGACATGGAGCGCTGTATTTTAAGTACGATGTAGGGGGTGGGACGGGAACATATTTGGTGGGTTGAAAAAGTGATACCGACTGATAAGATCTGATAAGGGCGTTAAACGCAAATTTCACGAAATTCACAGAGCGTGTCCCAGCAGTAGTGAAGCGTTGTCCTTGAGATGAGGGTGGTACGGGAACATATTTGGTGAGTGATAAAAAGTGATAACATTTGATAGGGATTGATAAGAGCGGTCAGTTGAATACGTGTAAGGTTACTAAAGTTTTTAACTAGATACGCGATAGGAAAAACGTTTTTTGCGTGTCGTCGCCGACACCAAGATCCATTCAACCGCTAACTTGCCTAAGCTTCTTGAGATGGTGTTGTTAGCGGAAATAAACAAGCATTGGTGGCCTTACATAAATTATGGATGGCGTAGGAATTTATTGAACCGCTCAAAATTCTTAAGATTCGAGGTGTCGAGTTAACGGTTGACAGCGACCCAAGTAATCGTTTTAGTTATGCGAAGCTTATTTAGCCGCTAATCACATTAGCCTCCCAAAATATTAGATGTTTATGGGATCGAGAGCATGATTGCTTCATCAGCAGCACTGTAGTATTCTTTCGTTAGCAGCAGCAGCTAGATCCATGAGAAGCATGCGTGCTGCATAATGCAAGAGCCCGGCTACTCTGTTGTACCAAAGTCTACTTCAGCATGCGTGCGGCAGCGAAGCCAAGCTAGTTGTACTAAAACGTCTAATTCCAACTACCCACTTATCTATTGAGTAGGAAGGAAAAGTTCTAAAACACTCAATTCGTGCTCTTTCTGGATTTCTCCCGAATCTTCCATGGGTGGTATATAGTAGGAGCGGACCTGTGCTGCGTACGGTGCTCAAATCAGCTTTCCCAATAATGGCGTTTGCATCGCACAAAATCGACTTCTCCCGCGAGACCATCCGATCGCTCACCTGCTATAGATATCGTGAAATTTGCGTTCTAGCGCCTCTTATCAGCCCTTATCAGTCGCTATCACTTTTTGACCCCCACCAAATATGTTCCCGTCCACCCCCTACATCATACTAAAATACAGCGCTCCATGCTGCAGCGAAGCGCGCTATGAATTTCGTGACACACACACACACACACACACACACACACACACACACACACACACACACACACACACACACACACACACACACACACACACACACACACACACACACACACACACACACACACACACACACACACACACACACACACACACACACACACACCACACACACACACACACACACACACCACACACACACACACCACACACACACACACACACACACACACACCACACACACACACACACACACACACACACACACACACACACACACACACACACACACACACACACACACACACACACACACACACACACACACACACACTTAGCGAATCATATGTAGTAGGATACGGTGATCAGGTGGAAAAGCCCTGCCTTCAGACATAACAAAATTCGAACTGGTTCGATCGAGCAGAAAATAAGTTACAGTCGGAAAAGAATTCCACCGAAGACTTTTGAGCGCTACTGTAGGTCTCGAGGCTCAACTATGAGTAATTTGCCCTTTTTACTTTTCTTTTCAAAACAAGTTTAATGCTCTTGTTCGGAAATATGCTCTGATATCGGTAGGGCATACATTCCGGTTGAGAAAAACAAAAACGAACATTCGCTTCACGTTGAACGTGACCATTCCAGTAGGGAGGGGGTGGTTTGTAAGTTGAATGGCATAGGCTCCCGGATTCACACGTTTACCACTTCGATTTATTGCTGCTCTGAGCAAGGAATTGTGCCAGAGATTGAGATGCACTGGTTGCGAATGAAAAGCTCGAGTGTCGAATAAAATCTGAAAGAGCATTGAAAGATTGGATTTTCTTATCCAGAAGACGAGGCCAAATACCTTTGATACATGTCGAACTGCTAACTTTCGGAGAGGGCTCCGCTTGCCAACGCCATAATCGAAAGGAACGTTCGGATTTTGATGGCCTAGTGCGAGTCCACCATACCTGAAGTTCTGCAACAATTCCCTATGGAAAGCTTTATTTTCCATTTTTTTCTTCGAAGAGAATGAGTTCTCCTAAAGCATCAACTGAAAAAAGTAAAATCAGCTATGATTCAATATCGAAACGATTCAAAATTCTTATTGTAGACTTTCCAGTTCAATTCTTTCAACAATATGGTGCTATTGATACGCAATGATTGTAAAGTAATTCGGCCTTCCGCTCTGCGTAGTGCAACTGTTAAACTTCAGCAGAGCGCTGTGCGAGTCAGTTTTTATCAATTTCCCAAATTTTCAAACATTGCTCCAATGGCACTCAAGCTGGAAACTTTTTCAAAACTGAGCGGTGAATTCAGCACAGGCTTCACTGTTACCGTTACTGAGACTGGTATAGAAACAGCGTGCTAAACAGATCCCCGCTTCATCAATTGCGACAACTGGCTCTGCCACCTCTCAAGATTAGACCAGTACATTTTTATATGAGCCCCTCGTAGAAAATCCTGTTCTACCAAATCTCTAACTTGAATCCTATAAGGACGACTCTTTGAAATCTTAGATTGGCGAAAAAACCTGCGTGCCGCATGCGTGTTCGCAAAACTTCTGTAGAATTGAGTGAAGGGTAGAAGCGATCAATTTGAAAACCGCTAATATATCTTGTATTGTAATCATTCCTATTTATACTGCTCATGGTTAGGATTTTGCTCCATCCTATCCATATATTCTGCAAAGTACAAGTGAAATTGAGAAGCGTGCTGAAATAAGCAGTGTCTTCCGAAGGTGGATGATATGAAAAAGTTTTGCTTGTCGAAGCCGAAAGTAGAAGTGGAAGAGTGCACCACTTTGAAATCCACTTAGTCCCACTTGTTGTGAGACGCAAGCAGTGGTGAGATGACAGCGTGCCCCATCACTGCACTGCCATTCGGAATGACAAGTGGAGAAGCAGTGACATGTGTACTTTTTCAAATCTGTAGACACCGCAAAATAGCAAAAACATTCCTGAATCCGCTGTGAATGGAAAGTCACGAATACAAACCCAAAGCTTCTGGTCATTGCATAATTAACGCTCCACGCAGATAAGTCAAATCCAGACACGTCGTAGGGTAATGCACCGTTGAATGACACTTTCGGCAACGTCGAAAGAGGGAAATCTTCGCAGTCCTCTACGAAATCACTTTCATCGCAAGTACACTGGCCAGCGGAAGAATCTGAAAAGCCACAGTCATTGAAGCCAGACAGTTTCGCTTTGTGAATAATGCAGCACACTTTTAATTGCCGAATCCCAATTATTAATTAGATACATATAACACAAATCGGGTAATATCGCTCGAAGAAGTCCTAGGATGGGTCGTATTTGTAACGATGAGTAGGGGTCGTAGTTGTGAGCAGGGTCAATCGTTGCACTTTCGTACCGTCGTAAATTAAAAACCTTGCGACCTACCTCCCTTTAGGGGGCTCATCACCACTACCATGAGACCTAGAAAGCTCCTCCAACACGACTCCCCTTTCCCCTTCCCTCACTACCACCATGGCTGTTTCTACAACACTTGATTCTGAGACTAGTCGACACAGCCCAACCCCGCCCACTTTTTTCCTCCGATACGGCCGTCGAGCGGGATGGGGGAGGGAATTGGCGTGAAGCGGCAGATATTGTGACCAATTTTGCAATTTTGTCCATCCTGTAGAACCTGAATTTGTCAAAAAAAAACGTGTAATTGTCAGCCCATTAGCCTAGCTCCGCTCTACACCAAAATGCGAACACTTTCCTTCGCGAAGCCATATTGACTCTGGTCGCGAGAATAGTGATGAACTCATCAGTAGTATCATTGCGGGGGAATATGTTATGTCATTGAGGAGAATATGTTACGCTGTCCAAAAAGAGCAGGGATTTCCTCAGCGTGGTGACTGTATACGAGTTATACTTCATTTTCGATCGACAGAAACGTTTCCTCATCGTCTACACCACGTAACACCTTTCAGTTGCTTCCGACTGCACCAGCTCTCATTACTTAAGTTAGGAAAATGTATTCAAGAACGTTGTTATTCTTCTGCCAACGAGGTTGTTAGGTGGAGAATCTTTTATTAGTGGCCTGACGTTTCGACGAGATCGTCTTCCTCAAAGGCCTAAACGTGGCTCAAGGTTTGAGATTTGTCCTTTAAACCGCCAAACGCCGCTTCTCCCTAGCGTTTCTGACGGAACGTTAAGGAGAACAAGCGAAAATCCCCGAACGAGGAAATAGACTCACCCAGTCCACCACCGCAAGAGCAGAACAACGCCACTCCGGGTTAGTTATGGTTAGTAACTGAGGCTTACTGTGCAGTCTTTGTATAAAGGCTATAGTTCAGACCTGCACGTCTCAGTGTTTACGTCAGTAGCTCACAATGTGGTGAAAACGGCAGGAAATCATTTGTGGAGGATAGACGCTCATCGCGGTTATTCATTCTGGGATTCCGCGCGTGAATCCAGAATGCCTCAAGCGCTTTCCTGGCGGAAATCTCAGTCTCGTACGCTAAGATTTTGCACTTTACATCAAAGTCATTCCCGTGGTGCTCTTCGACTACATGCTTGCCGAGCG